>JASPKZ010000607.1:0-58477 GCA_030220185.1 Diploptera punctata | reverse complement strand
TATTTGTAATTTGTGCTGGTTGAGTGGAAGAGAGAGCCTTATGGCCTTAACTCTGCCAGAGTAAATAAAAAATTGTTATTATTATTATTATTATTATATTATTATTATTATTATTTATTATTATTATTATTATTATTATTATTATTATTAAACTCGTCCCGGCCAGGGATCGAACCCGGGCCTGTTGCGTAATGAGGCAGCTGTGGTGCCTCAAGGCCACAGGGTTGGCAACCAGTAAAATAAAAAAATAAAATAAAACATTGGAATATAAGTGAATTAGATAAGGATGAACGGACGGACAAGCGGCAAGAAGAGTGTTTGTAGAGATTCACTTGTTTTGTTTGAAGCTCTCGCAATTGGTTTTAACAGTCGGCTGTGCCAACACTCGAGATAAGAGCCGTGGAATGTTATCACCAACCACACATGCGCAAATCGCATCTTTAATTGCATATCGCAAGGCCTACTGGAAATATGCAAAATAAAGATCATTATTTTCTTATGTTTTTAAAGCCAGCGATCAGGGTTGCCAATTTAGCTACTTTGTGCCTAGTTCTGGCCGCTTTGAAAATGTAACTGGTTACAAATTTGTGAAAAAAGGGCTTTTTCTGGGCATTCGTCCCTTTTTTTTTTAGCCACTTGTAGCTGTTCAAAGCAGGGCGTGAAAGGACCGACACGTTTTTAAAGGTCTTTTCATCCAGAGTACAGGATTTTCACGTTCCAGAAATCTACGACACGAGATCCCTTGATATTATGTAACTTATTCCTAAAATCACATTTTGTTCTAAAAACAACGGGGATAATTAACAATATAATGAAACCATCTTTAGTACAGAAGGACACAAGATTACGGCTTTATAAGGTTCTCGCAAGACCAGTATTAAGATATGGTAGTGAAGCATGGACAATACGAAGAAGAGATGAAAGCCGAATAACAGCAAATGAGATGCGATTTATGCGCCGTACAGCAGGCTACACAAAGTGGAACCATAAAAGAAATGAAGAAATTATGGAAGAGTTGGATGTAGAACCCATTCTTCACCATATACAAAACTACCAGAACAACTGGAAAGCACATCTTCAACGAATGCCGTCTCATAGAATTCCAGAAGCCATACTTCGCTACTGCCCTCAAGGCAAAAGATCGCTGGGACGTCCAAAAAAGCGCTGGATGGAAAATTCCTCTTTGAGACCGTAACAGGCCACGCGGCCTAATGCTTGCATGGATGATGATGATGATGATTATTATTCCTATATGCATCAGCATATAACTGGAATGCCACCAGTGTCATTTTTTGTTCGTTGTAAAAACTTGTTGTTAATTATTTATGAAGTGGTAATGCAATTCCAAGCAGCATCCGTCTTCGCGATTGAGGGAATCTATCAAAAATCCTCTGTCAGGTTAGTCTGCACTGCGATTTGAATCCAGGACATCCCGAACGCTACCGCGTGATCTAACTCCTTCTGTTTCTTCTTCTTCGTCACGGTTTAGGCTTTTTACTAGCATTTTCCGGCTCCAAATTGCTGCTGTTTGCATTATCCCTCGGTTTCACTATTTTTTTTCGTATTTATAGATCGAAATATTCAAGATGAACAATGACTTCAGATGTTAAAGCGTTTATTTTATCATCATCATCCGGTATCATGGCAGCTGCCACCGTCTTCCGGAAACCAAACGCCATTCCTCTCTGTCCATCCATTGATCTTCCTCCATTCTGATATTCATAGCGGCTTGTACCCGTTCTATCACAAGTTTTCTTCAGTCTTCCTCTCTTCCTCCTTTCCATTCGGATCCATTCCATAACAATTTTAGGCAATCTTTGTTCTGGCATTCCGTGTGGAGTTGTCAGTCTCCCATCGGGCGACTCCCCAGGTGACGGATAGGGGAATGCGGACCAAAACTAGCGCTGCTGCCTTGCAGTAAGATACTGGACTATCAAAGGCTAGAGGAAGAAACCTTGAACAAATATTACCGTCCCCCAGGTTGGGGGTTGATGCATCGGCCAGCTCCTCGTTCATCATAAAAAGAAAAAAAATGCTAAAAAACCAAACATCATGCCTCGGAAAAACACTCTAGCACGTTTATTTTAAAAACTGGAATACGTACATATAAATGACAATTTAATTTACAATCTAACCTTGCTTAATATATCCATCCATACATCCATAGTAATTCTGCTCTAGGGCAGATCTTTCACTGCAAACATAGCATTTCCATATTATGCTTTGCAATTTTACTAGGGAATAATGGGTATGATAGCTTACCGTTGTCCCGAGCCGCAGCCGAGTGGTTAAGGCAGGAAGCCTTGGCGCAGAGCTACGGGACTTGCGCTGGTTCGAGTCCCCATGGGGGAAGACATTTTCTTATGGTATCTCGGCCAGTATGGGACCGGTGCCCACCCAGCATCGTGAGGCATTTGGGTAGCTACAATAAGTAGCGGTTCCAGGTTGAGAAGACCAGCTATAACGGCTGACCACATGTCACACCTACACTGGCTAGATGATCATCTACCTCTATGATTAACACACGTGGATGTGAGGCCAGCAGCCGGCTGGTAGGCTTATGGCCTTCTAGGCCTGTCCCGTCATGGAATAAAAAATAGCTTCCCGTTGCTTTCCACACCGGTGAAGGATGATGATGGCCGGTTGATTTTTCGGGGCCCACTGGGCCAGCTTTCTGATTTGTCTTCAGGTGAGGAAAAATCCCGAAAAAAAAACCTCACCCAGGAGCCTGTCCCTACCGGGAATCGAACCCGGACCCGTTGCATGACAAGACAGTACGCTACCTCGAGACCACAGCGGTAGACGCTTAATATACATAAAAGTTAATTTTAATACATATTCATACATCTAAACTAATTCCCTGGCACTATCGAACCTATAGGTTCATGGTCGCGCGTACGTAAGCTCTCCAACATCCCTATCCTGATCGAATGTTTTCCAATCATTCCCTGAATAATCTACTTCCCTCAAATCGTAGTTAATGCTATTTTCCCACCTCATTCTTGGTCTACCAACTGGGCGTTTTCCCTCTGGTTTTCCTACAAGAAGACTCCATGCACCTCTTTTATTCCCCATTCGTGCCACATGTCTTCCTCATAGCAGTCTACGAGACTCAACTGTTCTTATACCTGCAAAATAAATTCACTTTAGCTTATAAAATTGTTGATTCCGTTGCTATGGCAACGATTTTTACAGGATTCGGACACTAAACAGTTGAATAGCTCGCATTGACAACTTTTCGCGAACAGAAGAGCGCTTACTACTGTTACAGGAGACCTTGTTTCCAAGGAAACAGAGGTTCTCTTTCAATATTACGTCACAGAGGGCATACTAATAATAATAATAATAATAATAATAATAATAATAATAATAATAATAATAATAATACTTACTCACTGGCACTATCGAACCCGTAGGTTAATGGCCGCGCATAATAATAATAATAATAATAATAATAATAATAATAATAATAATAATATTTCTTTCTTTTCCTTGGATTAAAGTCTCCCATTGCAAGTGCTTTTACTTGCCTCTCGAACCCGGGCCTTACCGGGACAAGAGCTGTCAGGACATGTTTTATATCACATAGAAACTTTTTTTTTACCACAAAAGGTTATTTAAAGCCCCCCTGGATGAGTGATCAGTGAACTATTGTATTTCAACTTCAAATTTTCTAAGAAGTTACCACTTTGCTAAAATTACCTCGAGCAGAGGGTGAAGGCAGCGAGGTTGTCTTTATCCACTCGATAGCAACTGCAACACTTTTACGTCTTTTTTTTCAGTTTTTAGGTCTTTTGTAGGATATATTTAGGTCTTTGAAAAGGTATTTTTAGACATTTTATAGGTTCTCAACTTCAGAGGCCTAAACTAACTCACTGGCACTATCGAACCCATAGGTTCATGGTCGCGCGGACATAAGCTCGCCATACATTCCTATCCTGAGCTAACGTTTTGCAATCATTCCCTGTATAATATACTTCCCTCAAATCATAGTTAATGTTATTCTCCCACCTCATTCTTGGTCTACCAACTGGGTGTTTTTCCTCTGGTTTTCCTACAAGAAGTTTCCAAACACGTCTTTCATTCCCCATACATGCCACATGTCCTTCCCATCGCAGTCTACGAGACTTAACTGTTCTTATTATATCTGGCTTCCCATACATATCATGTAGCTCAGTATTTTGTAGTCTTCTCCATTCACTTGTCTGCTCATCTCTCTTTGGTTCAAAAATTTTCCTAAGAACTTTATTCTCAAATACTCGTAATCTCCTTTCCTCCCTTAAAGTAAGAGTCCATGTTTCGCATCCATATAATATAACTGGTAGAATAATAGTTTTATATATTTCAGTTTAACGTTTTTGAAAGGAGTTGGGAAGTCAAGAGTCTCTGTAATGCATAATAGCACGTATTTGCAGAATTGAGCCTATGTTAAAGTTCCTAGTTCAAAAAAACATTAGAAGAATCCAACTTCCGAGACCTCTAGCAATAACTAATAAGTCACAGGTCATGGGTTCCATATATCAAAAGACTCAATGAACAACATGTTGAGAGTTTGTTCTGTAGCAGCCTGTATTGCCATGAGTGTGATGTATTTTATGTTGACAGTTCGCATTATGTCAGTTACTTGTTTTCTTAATTTGTTGTCTCTTTTAATAACATTAATTTTGAAATCACGTGATCTCCCGATAGGTGGCACCTCCATCACGTGCTGCTTATCAAATACAAATAAATGACATGCGTTTATTACCTGACCAGGGCCAGACGATCCCCTCTCTACTCTTCCTGTTCATCTGTCTTTTGTGTTTTTTAACAAATTCCGAGAAATGGAGCCATTGAAGTTGTTTTCATGAAACTTTTATATATTTTCATCGATCATATTTAGTAGACACCGAAAATGACATTGATAAAAAATTAGGCAGCCGTTCACAACCTGTGACGCGAGTTTTTTAATCCCTTCATAAACCCCTGTCAATTTTTTTTCTTTGGGTTTCATTTTTCAATTTTTTATCCATCATTTACAATGATTTTTACATGTTTTCTAGCGATTATTTCAATATTCTTCTATGATATTTAATTACACATGTAGTATGAAGATGTGGCAGCCGTATTGATTTTAACGAATATTCTATGCAACAACAAAGACATGTTCTAGTGCAGCCAACATAGAGTATGCACTAATTAACTGTACACATATACTTCAGAATTTCAGAACTTACTATTTATTAGGTGCCCAAGCTGAGCAAAACATTTCTTCCACTTACTTCTGTTTTGCACTCTTTTAACTCTACTATCTAACCTCTCTTGGTTAACTCTTGTTTTTTTCGACCCCGACGCTATTAGGACATCCGAGGGCTAGGGAGTCTTTCCTGTCTTCCATTTCTTCTCCAGAAAAGCCTGACCAGAGGCTATACGATGGCAGCCCCATCACTGGTCTTGCCTTCCTTTGGCCAGCAACCAATCGAAGGGACTATTATTATGCTTTCAAGTCTTATATGAGAATTTCCCGGTTCTGGAGGGAAAATTTTCTATAGGATCGTAACAGGCATTGGCCTAATACTTGGAAGGAAGAAGAAGAAGACTATTTATTTTCGGGTGTTGCATTCTTTCATGGGTTAGAGTACTTAAATTGCGTCAGGTTAGCTTTTAGGTTCATTTACAAATCTGTCATAAAACCCAGTTCTAACATGTGGTTGTGAATGCCGAACAGAAACTCAAAAAAAAAAAAAAAAATCAATGAAACATCCGAAATGAAAGTTTTAAGGAAAATAGCTGAGAGAGAAAATTCGCAGCTCTGTTATTAGAGAAGAATGTGAAATTGAACCTATAAACCTCTGGATAAATGATAGAAGACTAAACTGGAACGATCACATAGATAGAATGGAGAACAGTAGAAAGTACGTGACTGGACACCTCAGCAGAAAAGGCCATTAGGAAGACCACAACTACGATGGAAGGACGTCACCATACCCCGGACCTCTAGTGAATGAACTCGCAACAAGCTGCCAGCTTTCATGCGTAGAGGAAGAAAAAGAAGAAGTTTAATTTATTTCATATGTCCACCGCTGTTGTCACGAGGTAGCGTGCTGCCTTGTCACGCAGCGGCCCACGCAGCGGGCCCAAGTTCAAGTCTCGATCGTGACAAGTTTCCTGGATGAGGGTTTTTCCTCACCTGTAAGACAAATGTCAGGAAACTTTAAGACTCAAACGGTCCCTGAACATCATATGGCCACCATTATCATATTTATTAAGTTAGCGTAACTCCGTCTTTCTGAGCCCCAACCTCAGAAGTGACTTACAATTACGCCAATGCGAGGAGAGAAAACAGCAAATGTCGAAATGACAATCTGGGGCATCGAATAAAAATAATTATTTAATATTTTTAATAAAATTACTGCATTCATTGTTTGCAGATGATCAAATAATTTTTGCAGGGGATGAAGATGATATGAAATATATGATAAATAAACTAATGGAAGAATATAAAAAATGGGGACTGAATATAAATTTACAGAAAACGGATATATGTGTTTGGGAGAGGATGTGGATGACCTCATACTCGAAACAGGGAAAATAAAAAAGTGTGAATATTTGAAATATCTTGGATCAATAATTACAAGTTCAGGTACCTGTGAGAGAGATGTACAGACTAAAATTGCAATGGCAAAAAATGCAACTAAGACATTACATGGAATAATTTGAAATAAAAATATTACAAAGGAATTAATATTTAATTTTAGGAAGTTATATTTTGAGGTTATTTTAATTATATTATTTTTGGTCTGCACATCTTACCTCAATATTAATGTTGATTTGTTCTTGGACATGTTTCAAAACAATTCTGTTTTTGTTTCAAAACACTAAATTATTAAAACAGTTAGAAAATACAAAAAAAGCTGACTATTTGGGAAAAAATTTATTCAGAAGAACAGAAACAGAGTTATGAATTTTGATATTCCGATGGAGGGTGACCTTGTTTGGAGGTTCTTTGGCCAACCACAGGATGGAGTTGACATCGATATCCAGGTGGTACAACATAATGCAACATAAATAAAACCAGTCTGGGAAAGCTGACGATAAAACAGAATTGTTTTGAAACATGTCCAAGAACAAATCAACATTAATATTGAGGTAAGATGTCCAGACCAAAAATAATATAATTACAAAGGAAACTAAAATGAAAATTTATATTATGAGCATAATACAGAATATTTTGTCATATGGAAGTGAAACTTGGTCTTTGACGGAATTACAAAAGAATAAAATTAGAACAGTTGAATTTGATTATTTTAGAAGAAGCCTCCAAAAAACAAGACACGATAAAATTAGAAATGAATTCCTTTGGAGAGAAATGAATGTCACCACATCTGTTGTTAAGAGGATTGAAAATCAAACGCTTAAAAGGTATGGCCATGTAGAAAGAATGAAAAATGAAAGATGACCAAAAAATATATACCAATGGTCACCCCCTGGAAGAAATAAACGTGGAAGACCAAGATGTAAATGGAAAACCTACGTCAGAACTATAATGGATGATAGGAATTTGGAAGAGGGAAATTGGAATGATAGAGATAAATGGAAACTGAAGACGGCAAACCTATAAGTGGGGGGAAAGCCGAAGAAGAAGAAGAAGAAGAAAGAAGTGACGATAAACGAACGAGTAAAAATTACTTGAATTTGTATAGAATTATACAACATTAACCAATACCCGGCGTGCGTTGAAATATTAAAGGTAATTAAATTGTATGGTATACGCTTAAACGAAACAAACATGGCGGTTTCGATTTCAGGTAAATCTCCACTTCTAATTATCCCATTTCGCTCATTTTTTTTATTACCTATCTTGGTTATTTTAATAGGATATACTGAGTTTCGCTATGAAACAACGACATTTGTGACCGCTAGACCGATTTTTAAATGTTCACTTCAGGTGAACTCCTACACCTAAAACTTTAGAGGATCCAATTGTGAATCTAAACCATCCAAGGATCCATCAAAACACACACAAAAATGTTCATCAAAATCGGTCCAGTTGTTTAGGCAGTTTTAATTTCGGATTTCAGGAAAACCTCCATTTCTAATAGTCGGATTTCACTCATTTTTGACAATACCTACCTCTGTTTATTTTAATAAGATATACTAAGTTTTGTTGTGAAACACCGAAAATTGTGGCCGCTAGAGCGATTTTTTTAATTTTCACTTCAGGTGAACTCCTACGCCTAATGGTTCTAGACGATCCAATTGTTAGGCGGAGTTCACTAAATACATACGTACAGAAGAATTATTTATATTGTCCACCGCTGTGGTCTCGAGGTAGCGCGCTGCCTTCTCACGCAGCGGACTCGGGTAACTCGGGACAGGCTATTAGGTAAGGTTTTTTTCGGGGTTTTCCCTCACCTGTAAGACAAATGTCAGGAAGCTTAGGGCCCAACGGTCCTCGAAAATCATCCGGCCATCATCATCATCCTTCACCGGTGTCAAATCAACGGGAGGCTACATCACATATAATTCCCTAGTAAAGCTGCAAAGCATAGCATGAAAATACTATGATTGCAGTGAAAGACCTGTCCTCGGGCAGAATTACTATGGATGAATGGATATATATATATATATAAAGATAGGCCTATAGCAATGAATTAGAGACACACAAGGTTCGTTTTCTCTCTGGTCCACCATATTTAAATAACTGAACGAGAAATTTGTGTTTCGTTAATTTAAGGACTAAAGAACTTCAAAGTGCCATTTTAATGATGATGATGATAATAATAATAATAATAATAATAATAATAATAATAATAATAATAATAATAATGTTGTACATCTCGTAGACTGCGATGGGCAGGACATGTGGCACGAATGGGGAATGAAGTTGTGCATGGAAGCTTCTTGTAGGAAAACCAGAGGGAAAACGCCCAGTTGGTAGACCAAGAATGAGGTGGGTGAATAACATTAAGTATGATTTGAGGGAAGTAGATTATACAGGGGACGATTGGAAAACATTGGCTCAGGATATGGATATATGGGGAACTTATGTCCGTGCGGCCATGAACCCACGGGTTCGATAGTGCCAGTGAGTTAGTTAGTTAATAATCTTTTACATAGGGAAGATTATGGGATATAAATGCTGGTGCGTTGTGCAGTAATGTTTTTTACCGTAAATACAATAAAATGAATGCAGGAGGTAGGACTTGGAATGTTTCCATTTAATTGGGGTCGCGGTTAAAATAACTCCACACGTCTGTCCGCCATGTTTGATTCAAATTATTCTCATTTTGGTATTTACCAGTGGTTTATGCTTGATTCAATCCCTCAATATTACCTTTAAAATATTATCAAATAATTTTACAACACTTAACAGCTCCCTGCATGTTGACTGCGCCACCGGAGTTGGCGTGTGTTCACTGCTGTATTGTCCTGCCACCTATCACGTAATTGTGAATTTGTTCTTGTGGTTACACATAAGAATAACAGATACCGCTAATAACAATCTGCGTCAGATGACGCGACGGAAATACAATTTAAAACATAAAAATATATTAAAATAATTGGTTAATTAAATACTGAAGATTAACTAAATGATTTAATGAATAGAAGAGCTGAAAATCCTTATTTTCGTTTCAAATTAAAACGAAAGTTTTTTTTCTCTCGAAACTTATTATTCACAAACATTAACCAAATATATATTTATTATTATTATTATTATTATTATTATTATTATTATTATTATTATTATTATTATTATTATTACTTCATCTAATCTCATTCTAAAATTTTTCTTTGTCTTTCTTTTTACATGACATATTTTAAACGCATGTGTTTTGCTAGATCAGAATATTTTTCGAAATGACATGAAATGAATGAATATATAAATGGACGTGAAATGACATGATAGAGCAGGGAAGCGGAGTGGAGAGAGTTGGTGGGATCAATTCGAGAAACGGGAGAACCCGAGAAGAACATAAAAATTCCCAGTAGGCAGGAATGAAGTAAGAGAATAACATTATCCATGATTTGTGAGAGGTAAATTATACAGGGGATAATTGGGAAACATTAGTTCTGAATAGGGATAGGGACATATGGAGAACTTATGTCTGTATAACCTATGAACCTACAGGTTCCATAGTGCCAGTGAGTTTAAATGTAATTATGGAAAGTATTATTCTAGAAGCCAAAATGGATTCAGAAAAGGCAGATCATGTTCAGATTGCATTTTTACTATCAAATAAATAATTGAGAAACATAGAGAATATAATCTACCAACTTTTATGGCATTCATAGATCTTGAAAAGGCGTCTGACAAAGTTAACAGAAATAAATTGTGGAATATAATGAAATAAAAGGCGTACCTTAGCACCTAATAACTGCAATAAAAAGTCTATATGTCATCATCATCATCTGCATTCATGGATTAGGTCTGTTGACCCGTTCCGACTTCAGCACATCTCTTTCTAGGTCTGCCCACATCTCGGGTGCCTTTAGGTTTGTATTTTGTTATTTGTTTTGGATATCTATCTTCATAAGTCTATATGTAGAAAATAAAATAACAATAGAAACTGGAGTAAAAAAGAATAAACAGCAACAATAAATAGAGGTAAAACACAGATGTCCGCTTTTATCCTCCCTTTTTAATATTTATATTGACGATATCATATATAATTGGCAGATATATTTGGATTCACATTTCAAAATAAGATCTTAGGTACCTTACTTTTTGCAGACGACCAAGTTTTAATATCTAGCTCAGAAGATGGTCTACAGAAATCACTCTTTCAGTTAAATAACATTATACAGAATTATAATTTGAAAATATCAACAAGTAAAACGAAAATCTTAGCTTTTAAAGAATCAGATATCGTAAGAGCTAAAATAATTCTGGAGGGGAAACCCATTGAACAAGTGAACCATTTTAAATACCTGGGTTATGAAATCTCCTATTTTAAAATGAAGATCTATTTAACAAACTTAATAAATATAATTTTATATGTGGCACAATTAAAAGAATATTTAAAAACACAAGAAAGGAAACAAAAGTAAAATTTTATAAAGTAATGGCAGTTCCCTTACTATTGTATGGTAGTGAATTTTGGGTTTTAACTAAAAGAGAAGAGAAGATAATAGAAGCAGCTGAAATGAGATTTCTGAGAAGTGTAGCTGGCTGCAAACTCGTAGATAAAAGAAGTAGTGAAGATATTAGAATAACGAGCTAAATATTTTTAAACTTTTAGATAAAATAAAAGAATCTAGAAAAAACTGGAAAGAACATGTTCAAAGGATGAAAGATGATCGGATTCCTAAAATTATACTTAGTTACAAACCGAGATAGGAATGTTGGTAGACCGAAAAACAGATGGATTCGATTTTTTGAATGAGAATCTATGAGACCGGAACAAGCCACATGGGCTTAATGCATGATTGTTGTTGTTGTTGATGATGATGATGATGAGGTCTGTGTTTGTTAACTCTATAACTAACTAACTCACTAGCACTATCGAACCCGTAGGTTCATGGCCGCGTAGACATGAGTCTTCTGAGCTAATGTTTTCCAATCATCTCCTGTGTAATCTACTTACCTCAAATCATGCTGACGTTATTCTCCCACTTCATTGTTGGTCTACAAACTGGGCGTTTTCCCCTCTGGTTTTCCTACAAGAAGCTTCCGTGCCCCTTTTTCATTCTCCATTTTTGTCACCTGTTATCGGAATTTGTTAACGTTGCAGCTACCGCAATTTTCGATTTATCGTAACAAAACTCGATAAATGCTGTTGAACTAAAACAGGAATGAATTATCCTAAAGTGGTGAAATGCCACCATAAGAAATGCGGATTTGCAAACCCGAAATTTAAAAATCATTCTAGCTACCGCCGTTGTTGTTTTCCTGCAAAAAAAATAAAATAAATAAACTGAATACGAGGACTCGATTAAAAAACAGTAAGATCGGACTTGCTGAGAAATTCGCTTAATTTACGCAGTTCCCATGTGCCGAACTTTTATTGGTAGTTTTTGTCCCGGACATCCGTTACACAACTATAATAAACTGTTAGCAAAAATTTCCAGACTTACTTTTGGGCGATGAATTCGTTATTAATCAAACAAGAAAGCACATGTGCGTGAAAATAATAATAATTATAATAATAATAATAATAATAATAATAATAATAAAACATCCCTAATGATTTATTTATTTATATACAGATTTTCAATCTTTACACGTCTTCCTGTGCCTAAAGTTTTATTTTCCTTCTTCACTCGTCTCTATCCATCCACTCCATGTCCTCCAGCCCTCTTGTTCTCATTCCATTGCTTATTTCTTGCATCCACGAGTTTCGAGGTTTTCCTTTGGTTCTTCTTCCAGGTTGACACGATTCCTATGTTTTTCTGGGTAATATTTCTTCTTGGCATTCGTCGTACGTGCCCGCACCAATTTAATTGCTTGTATCTCATACAATGAAGTATTGAAAATTTAATATTCATTGTTCTTTTATGACTTTTTTTCTTTCAAATTTTGAACATCTTGCTGTTCTCCTCAAGAAATCCATTTCTATCGACATAAGTTTTTGTTCCCGTACATAATCTGGCTATCATAATCTTCGTTATCATACTCGTCATGTTCAGTGTGAATAATGTGTATCATCTTGATGTTGTGTTGTCTCGGAGATGGCCTTGACATTGAGCTGAAAACTCGTTCGGGGAGGCCATACATATCCTTGTGTAGTCAAAATTGTGTGATCCACAGTTTAAAATCGCTCTCCCGACAGGTCATGTCACTGTAAGGCACGAGTGACCTAAGTCACATATAAGGTGAGAGGTTAAACCAAGTTAATGGAATGTTTAACTATATGATCACTTTTCACACTCCCTGTACGTACTTGTAGATATCTTGACCGTCTTCGTTGGTCTCGGGACAACCTCACTGTTTCAGACGCAGTGAGCCGAGTTAGAAATCCCGATCGGAACAGGTTTTCTGGGTGAGATTTCACGGGATGTTTCCTCACCTCCAAGGTTAACGTCAGCAAATTTAAGCCCCAAATAGACGCCGAACACTATGTGGCCATCACATTCATACACACACACAACATGGCGAATACTATAATAATAGTTATTTAACTCATGCCTCAAATGCTAGTAAATGACCAATCACGTTTCAATGATTTTTTATTTACAACCAATCACAGTCGTGTTTCGCATAGAATTTACCAACTAAAGTTTATCATAATAAAGAAAGCACCTCCTTTTGAACATTCTGAATAGATCATAGCATTATTTTGCAATGACTGACTCTCCAAGAAATACGGCTACCAGATTGTTATATTATAGTACATGAATGTCAACACATGCCGCATGCGGGAGTTAATATAAAACATTTGTAGCAATTGATTATACCACCAAAAAAAGAAACCACTGTTCGCACTTTCTTAACCCTTAAATTCATAATGTATCCTTTTGGATACATCAGTTGGTTCAATTAATTTAATATTTTAAATAAATCAGAAGAAAACTAACAAACGAACCACTTAAATGTGGGTCTAATTATACAATACACCTAATAATAACAGTTTCAAAAGATTCAGTTTTCACTGCAGTCTGCCACATTCAAATAACTAACACAAGTAATTTGTGTTTTGCCAATTTAAGGGTTAAAATGTATTTTTTTCCCAGAAAAAATATAATTGTCATGTTTACATCATACGACATCAGAAATGAATTAATATACAGTTTGTTGTGTTTCATTTTTTCTCCACTAGAGAGCATTCTTACAATATTGCGTTGCTTTGGCAATAAATAGTATGATCTGGTTGCAGTGATAAACAAAAGAAGCAAATGAAGCGTACCAATCGTTTCTCATTTGTTTTCAAACATCGCCGTTTACATTAAATATATAAATATTTTAAAATAAAAAAGTGATCCCACAACAGGCCCGGAGGCCCTTGGGGTAGTAGGAGGTTAAGACTCCCACTTTTTCTAGACAATCGGCACTTTGTGTCAGCCGGGTTGTCAGCCCTGCATGACGGCCGCCTTTACCCCCAGAACAAGCGTCTGGTACTCATTTCCGTTAGAGGCTGAGTCGACCCCAGGACCACAGTGCCGCCAGAGGGTTTGGGTCAGATTAAAAACCCTGACCCCAATGGGACTTGAACCCTCGACCCTCCGGCTTGTAGCTCAGTCCCTTAACCACTACGCTACGGCGTAAATAACTATAGTCAAACAATGATGTGTGAGTAACCAGCTTAATTTTATTCGTAAATAGTCCTAACAAATGTCACTCTTGATTTCCAAATTCTCTACATAAATTGGAAATCACTCGTGGCATTACTTATGAAAAATCATGTCAATGTTAGGTTATAAAGAATTATAGATATAACTGTTGTGTGGTGTACAGCCCTGGGGATGTTGTGCAGCCCTGACAGTTAATATGAGCAGACGAGGAGGCTACTTGCATTCAGTGAGCAGATAAACTCGTACCAGTTCACTTCGTCATGTTACCGACTGTGCACGAAGAATTCTGTGACGATGATATAACTGTTGTGTGGTGTAGCAGCCCTGGGGATGTTGTGCAGCCCTGACAGTTAATATGAGCAGACGAGGAGGCTACTTGCATTCAGTGAGCAGATAAACTCGTACCAGTTCACTTCGTCATGTTACCGACTGTGCACGAAGAATTCTGTGACGATGATATCGATTCCGAATGGGAAGATTTCGATCGACTTGTGGAGGAGTACAAAGTGCGCAGGCGTAAATGTACCTGTTTCCCCTCTCATTGCCATCCAGGCATTATGATCATAGGAAGGCCCAGGAACAAGCTTTCACCCCTGTCCTCCACCTCAGGGGGAAAGAGGACCTGGATTATGTACAGACTGTGGTAAGGCACTCCTCTCACATTCTCTTGTTTTTTAGTAAACTGATATCTGTTAGCATTAGCCCCATTATAAACCATTTTTAATGCATAATTGTATTAAATAAAAGGGGTATTCTTGCCAGGAGTCCACCGTACGAATATTTCGTTAGGTGAACAAAATGGGCAAGTACAAAACGTTAAACTAAAATATATAAACTTGTTATTTTACCAGTATATTATATGGATGCGAAACATGGACTCTTTACTTAAGGGTGGAGAGGAGATTACGAGTATTTGAGAATAAAGTTCTAGGAACATTTTTGGACCAAAGAGAGATGAACAGACAGGGAATGCAGAAGATACATACAGGGAAACTACATGGTCTTATCGGAGCCAGATAAATAAGTATCGTAGACTGAGATGGGCCGGACATGTTGCACGATGGGAATGAAGAACGGCATGGACGCTTTTGTAGGAAACCAGAGGGAAACGCCCAGTTGTAGATCAGAATGAGGTGGGGGAATAGAATTTCTTATTATATTTATACGCTAAGCTCTACCGTTGAGCTCCTAGGGCACTCCAATCTTAAACGCAAAATTTCATCTTACACATTTTAATTCCCTTTTTTGCCTTCAAATATCATTTGTCCTCAGTCAGAAGGTTAAATACATCATAAAACATCGGAGGATAAATTAATTATATTTTACATAAAATAATATTTTATAAAAAAGTACAAAACCTTTTTTAAGATGTCAGAGTTGGATGAGTAAGCTGGCGTTTCATATACCTTGCGAAATGAACACGTTGCGTGCAAAACTTCCTCGGATAAAATGGTCATGATTATCGTAGGCTACGAGAAATGACTATTGTTAATTTGGTAGATTATTTGGCCTTTTTTAATAAAAACTCCCATTTACTTAGCAGTGTTTCTCAAACTGTTTCCAGAGTTTGTTTATAGCGTTTCTCATATTCTAGTCAGCGCACAACCACCTTCTCCTCTTCAGTCTTGCGCAATGTGGGACCTTACGCGTTAATTTTTTACACGCTTATATTAGCTTGACCTGTATCTATCTATCTATCTATGTAACGGAATTTTTCAACGCGATTTTAACCCACTTAAATCATTGGATCGGACTTTGAAACTTTGTATTCTTGTAGAGGACCGGTGCCAATACAATAATTTCTATTTATTTTCTAAACTCCTGGCATAATCATCAGAAAATCAAAAAAAGTGTTTTTGTATCAATTGTAACGGAATCTTTCAACGCGATTTTCACCCACTCTTAGAAACATTGGATCGAATTATTGAAAGTTGTATACTTGATATCCCGTGACAATACAATAATTTCATATTTATTTTCTAAAATCTTGGCAATAATAGCAGAAACAAAAAAGTGCTTTGTATCAATGTAACGTAAGCTTTCAACTCGATGTCACCCACTTAGAAACATTGGAAGCGACTTGCCACTTTGTATACTGTAGAGACCCGTGACAATACATAATTTTCATATTCTTTCCAAATCCTGGCCATACTCATCAGAAATCAAAAAATGTTTTTGTATCATGTACGTAATCTTAACGCGAATTTTCACCCACTTATAACCATGGATCGACTGAATTTTGTATACTTGTAAAGGACCCGTGACAATACAATAATTCATATTTTTTTCTAAAATCCTTGCCAGAATCCTCCGAAAATCAAAAAAAATGAAAACTGGTATAATAGGTTGCGGACTTGTTCGATTTTTTATGACAATCGTGTAAGAGCTCAGTTGTAAGTAGAGCCATTGAACTCTAGTGGTATCATAATTTCAGTAATCCATAGTGTCGCTGGTTCAAACCGGCTGGGAGGGTTTTTTTTTAATAGAAGAGTATTACTTTTGCTCCTACTACAATAGTATCGAATTTAAAGATATTGACATTTTTATCTTATTCTGTAAAATATTAAAACTAAAAAATGAATAATTGTTTAAAAACTAAAAGAACACGCTTTATTAGAAAACTAAAAATGAAAACTCATTTTAATTTCCAGTACGCTTGGGATAAAATAAAGTGGTAACAAAAAAATCATCTCCACACATATAGAATAAAAGTAGAGTTATCTACAAAAGAAATAACTTTACCATCAAAAGTTGTGGGGTGCTTTTATGATTTTTACGTTTTCTTCTTCTTGAGAGCTTTACTTTTACCAATATCTCTGTTTATTATAAAATATCTTAATTGATATAGAGCCACCCACGGCTTTGATGGTTAAATTGTTTTCTTTTTGTTGATAACTCTAATTTTATTCTATATGTTTTGGAGATGTTTTTTTGTTAACCACTTATTTTATCCCAAGCGTGTTGGAAATTAAATATTTTTTCATTTTTTAGTTTTCTAATAAAGCGTGTTTCTTTAGTTTTTAAAACTATTATTTATTTATTCCGCTTCCAACTCATTGTGCACTCTGAGTCACACTCTGATACATTCACAGTCTCAATTGTTTTTAGTGCGCAGGCTTCAGATGGCAGCATCAGTTAAAGGGCAAAAACTGGTTGATACCGAAGGTGTTGTAGGCTCGCTATGATGGTTGTCCCTTTCTTTCCCGGCAGCTGTTATATATAATTAAATACAAAGATGCCGACTTACTTACTTACTCACTGGCACTATCGAACCCGTAGGTTCATGGTCGCACGGACATAAGCTCTCCATATCCCTATCCTCACTATGCTTTCCCATCATTTCCCTATATAATCTACTTCCCTCAAATCATATGTTAATGTTATTTTCCCACCTATTCTTGGTCTACCCACTGGGCGTTTTCCCTCTGGCTTTCCTACAAGAAGCTTCCATGCACGTCTTTCATTCCCCATACTTGCAACATGTCCTGCCCATCGCAGTCTACGAACTTAACTGTTCTTATTTATCTGGCTTCTATAAGACCGTGTTGTTCATTGTTAAGTATTCTTCTCCATTACCTGTCCATCTCTCTTTGGTCCAAAAATTTTCCCTAAGCTTTACTTTATTCTCGGATACTTGTAATCTCCTTCCTCTCTTTAAAGTAAGAGTCCATGTGTCGCACCCATATAATATAACTGGTAGAATAACAGTTTTATATATTTTCAGTTTAACGTTTTTTGAAAGGAGTTGGGGCATCAAGAGTCTCTGCAATGCATAATAGCACGCATTTCCAGAATTGAGCCTATGTTTAATTTCTTTGTGCATCTCATTCCTGTTTGTGATTATTGTTCCTAGGTATTTGAATCATCCCAGCCACTTCCTCAAAATTCCCTCATTTTTGCATTAGCTGTCCATTTCCATTATATAATGCATTTCTATGTGTGACTATATATTTAGTTTTATTGAAATTTACTTCCAGTCCTATTTCTTAGTGTTACTCAATAGTGTGTGCGTGTTGTCCTTTAGTATTCTCCGCTATCGACCAACTACCGCCCCCACTATAAAAATAATTCCACATGTAATCATTGTCAAGCATTGTCGCGCGGCTCCCGCTTTTATATAAACGGACAACCATCGTAGTGAGGCGATAATATAATTTATGATACCCTTGCATAAACCTTTTAAATTCTCCCACTAAAAATATTTTTTCTTCAAAAATTATGTTATTTGGACTTCCCATGGACCTATTAAACGTGAAAAATAAATTATAATTGAAGGACCCAGGAAATTACCAAGCCAACTTTTTTATTTTTATTTTTTTATTGGCCGCGGTGGACTAGTGGTTATGCTCCTTGCCTCTGGTCCCGAGGGTCGTGGGTTCAAACCCGGCCGGGGTCGATGGATTTTAGGGACGGAAAAAATCCAAGGAGCAAGTCTCCGGGAGGGACTTTAAGCAGTGTGGTCGCGAGTCTGAAGATTTTTCAGGCTCGTAAAAGATCCTTAAGCCTGAATGAAAAGGCCTTTAAGCAAAATTTACCGAATTTTCCCCGTCCTAGTAGGCCTACTACCTTGGTTTCCTAGATGTCAGTATGAGGCGGAACGCTGACCACGGACAACTCAAATGACATCTATACGAAAACAAGTGTAACTAAATTAGTATGGTTCAAATACTTCCCTTTAGGGGGAGAGCGCCTAAATCTCTGTTAAGGGAAACATGGCCTTACAAGAAAATAAGAAATTAAAAATAATGAACTGCTCTCGTAATGTTAAACATTGGAGTGTTTAAAGTTATGCGTCAAATGAAGAGATTTTAAAATTCATAATTGTTGAGAATTCAGATGTTTTATTAAAATGTATTGTTGATCATTGTAAGTGACCAGCAATAAAAATTGACGACCTTCGGAATTGATTATATAATTGTGTGTTGAGATGTGTTGACTGTTTGATATCACAAAATAATGGAGCGTATCTCTCAATTCGTCTTGTTATCTACAAACCGCCATTTTTTTCCATCAACATTTATAAATACATTTAAATTATCATTAATAATATTTCTTATTTTATATTCGGGATTTAAAAATACATTTTCTTTAATCAATTATTTATAGATCGTGGAGTTTGCTTCCATAGTTTTATTTTGTTCAGTAATTTTTCGATATATCTTAATTGTCATAAATTGATGACCTCTTTACATTTCTAATTTTTATTTATAGACGTCCTGCTTATTTACCCTAACAGTTCCTTGAAAGAACAAAAATAGTACTAAATTACAAAATGCTAGAACAATTAAAATATTTCAGTTATCTAGTTGTGTCTTTAGACTGTAATAGACACATATATATATTATTTATTTTTTTAATTAATTAATTAATTTTTTTTCTCCAATGCCCCAGGTTGTCATTTCGACATTTATGGTGTTCTCTCCTGGCATTGGCTTAATTGTAACCCACTTCCGAAGTGGAAGGCGGAGTTACGAATTTAGGCCATTTGTTGACCTGTTTCGGCCTCAAGAGAAACACCATCCAAATGTCTTTTGAGTGGACGTCCTGGTCTTCTTCTTCCTGCAGGTTGATATCTTAACATTTGTTTGGGTATTCTGTGATCTTCCATTAGATGAACATGTTGCATCCATCTTGACTTATAATAAGAAATTTTGTTTTCTAAAGATTCCATGTGTAATTCTTCCAAGATGTCTTCATTTGTTTTGTGATCTAGTAGTGTGTATCCTGCAGTCCTCCGAAGATATCTCATTTCAGCAGATGATATGATGGGTGATAAATGATAATGAAGCGCCAGGAGAGTTCCTAAATTCCAGGCCATGGGTAACCACAGGAATAATTCCCTTTAAGGAAAAATGCGTATGGTTTGACCGGGGATCCAACCCGGGACCTCATGAATAGCAGTCAGAAACGACGATGATGAGGCTGGTCAGCCATAAATAATCAATTATAATATTTCAATATGTATGTGGCGCCCTTAAATGAACACTGGGAAATAAAATAAGAAAAGAAGCACATTAAAATTTGTATAAAGTAGGCCTATTGGCTATGCATGCAATATTGTATGGCTCAGAAATATGGACTCTGAATAAACAGACAATTAAAAGAATAGAAGCCGCAGAAATGAAATATTTACAATTTGTGGCGGGATATACTTTAATGGATAAAAAACAAAGTGAAGATATCCGTAAACAACTACAAATATTCAGTTTGACAGATAAAATAGAAGATGCTAACCACCTATTCCAATTTAATCATTGTTTCGATCCAAATTTTGAAATTTTACATGCTTGTGATAAGGGTAAGAAGTTATATATTTTGGAGGCTGTAGAAATTATCATCATCATCATCATAATACATTCACGAATTTAGGCAATTTGTTGACCTGTTTCGGCCTCAAGAGAAACACCATCCAGAAGTCTTTTGAGTGGACGTCCTGGTCTTCTTCTTCCTGCAGGTTGATATCTTAACATTAGTTTGGGTATATTCTGTGATCTTCCATTCGATGAACATGTTGTATCCATCTTGACTTATAATCAGAAATTTTGTTTTCTAAAGATTCCATGTGTAATTCTTCTAAGATGTCTTCATTTTTTTTGTGATCTAGTAGTGTGTATCCTGCAGTCCTCCGAAGATATATCTCATTTCAGCAGATCTAAGTCTCTGTATATCCTTCTGTTTCAACGTCCATACTTCGCTACCATACAAAAGAGTTGGAAGAGCCAGTGTTTTATACACTTTCAGTCTTGAATGCTTTTGGACTAACTGTGGCTTGCAGATAGAATTTATTTTAACCCTAAAATTCTTAAAAATTTAGATATTTTTGCATTTACATCCTTTTCTTCTTCATATGAGATATTGCATCCTAGATATGTAAAATTATTCACCTGCTCCAAAATTTTATTGTCCAGTACAATTTTACTTCTGACAGGATCTACACCTTGAAATGCCATAATTTTTGTTTTTTCTGTAGATATCTTTAATCCATATTCTTCTGAGAAATTAATAAATTTAAAAGTAGTAACAAACTGTTAAATTCTCAACTTGATTTGAATTAATCCCCTTTGTTAAATTTAAAAATTTAAAGAAAATATTGTTGTATTGTTGCTTAGATCAGTTGGAACACAATTCATAATTTGTTAACATGTCTGAAGAAGGTACAGTGTACCGAAACAGCTGTCACTGAATTATATAATAAATATGAAAAATCAAATAAAACTACGTTTTATTTTTATTTAATTAATAGAATAGAAGAGACGAGCCAAATGAGGTAAATTTAGAGCAATTGGGTAGTGTTAGACGGGAAACCACCAAGTTACTAAAGAGTAAAAAGAGGGAATATTTGAGAGAGAAGATTAATGATCTTGAAATGAATGCAAAAAATAGGAACATTAGAGAATTATATCAGGGATTAGTATAGAGAAGAAAGGGTTTTCAGGCTAGAACAAACATAATTCGGAATGAAAATGGGGATATGATTGCAGATTCCAAGAGTATATTAAATAGATGGAAAAGTTATTTTAATCAGCTATTAAATGTACATACAGAACAGGACATTGAGGAGGATAAGTTACAGACAGCAGAAATGCTAGTCGCAGAGCCAAGTGCATTAGAGGTTGAAATGGCAATTGAAAAATTTAAGATGTATAAAGCATCAGGTTCAGATGAGATCCCAGCAGAACTGATAAAATCAGGGGGAGAAAAATTGATGGACAAGATACGCTGGTTGCTTAGTATGATTTGGGAAAAGAAGCTCTTACAGATGAATGGAAAGAATCAATTATCGTACCAATTTATAAGAAAGGAGATAAAACTGATTGCAACAACTACAGGGGCATCTCATTACTTTCAACTTCCTACAAAATTCTTACAAATATATTAGTAAGCAGACTTCTCCCTATATTGATGACATTCTAGGAGATCATCAATGTGCATTTAGAAGAAACAGGTCTACAACAGATCAGATTTTTAGTATAAGACAGATTTTAGAAAAGAAATGGGAATATAATGGTACCGGTACTGTATATCATCTATATGTAGACTTCAAAAAAGCATATGATTCAATTAAGAGGGAGAAGTTATATAGTATCCTGCTGGAGTTCGGAATTCCTAAAAAGTTAGTTAGACTTATACGAATGTGTCTAAATGGCTCAAAGAGTAGGGTGCGTGTAGGCAAACAGTTTTCGGACACTTTTGAAATCCAGAATGGGTTGAAGCAAGGAGATGCACTATCTCCTCTACTATTTAATTTGTACTAGAGCATGCCATTAAATCTTTAGAGAATGAGGAAGGCTTACAACTCAATGGTATTAATAAGCTGTTAGTTTATGCTGATGATGTAGTACTATTGGCCGATAGCGAGGAGATAATAAAGGACAGCACGCACAACGCTATTGAGTAACACTAAGAAATTAGAACTGGAAGTAAATATCAATAAAACTAAATATATGGTCACACGTATAAATTCATTATATAATGGAAATGGACAGCTAATGACAAATGAGGGAAATTTTGAGGAAGTGAACTGAATTCAAATACCTAGGAACAATTATCACAAATAGGAATGAGATGCACAAATAAATTAAACATAGGCTCAATTCTGGAAATGCATGCTATTATGCATTGCAGAGACTTTTGATGTCCCAACTCCTTTCAAAAAACGTTAAAAACTGAAATATATAAAACTATTATTCTACCAGTTATATTATATGGGTGCGAAACATGGACTCTTACTTTAAGGGAGGAAAGGAGATTACGAGTATTTGAGAATAAAGTTCTTAGGAAAATTTTTGGACCAAAGAGAGATGAACAGACAGGTGAATGGAGAAGAGAAGACTACATAACAATGAACTACATGGTCTTTATAGGAAGCCAGATATAATAAGAACAGTTAAGTCCCGTAGACTGCGATGGGCAGGACATGTTGCGCGTATGGGGAATGAAAGACGTGCATGGAAACTTCTTGTAGGAAAGCCAGAAGGAAAACGCCCAGTTGGTAGACCAAGAATGAGGTGGGAGAACAACATTAACTATGATTTGAGGGAAGTAGATTATACAGGGAATGATTGGAAAGCATTAGCTCAGGATAGGGATGTATGGAGAGCTTATGTCCGCGCGGCCATGAACCTACGGGTTCGATAGTGCCAGTGAGTAAGTAAGTAAGTATAGGAGAAAATGGTATGAACATGTCTGCAGAATGGATATCAACAGATTGCCTAGGAAAAGTCTGAACTATCAACCGAGAAGAGGAAAAAGAGATCTGGGACGCCCACGAAAAAGATGGACACGGCAGCTATGATACTTGGAGCCGGAAACAAGGTTTAATCCCTGTAAGAAGAAAAAGGAGAAGAAGAAGAAGTTCCTTGTTTATTACTTCATGCTAACTAACTATCTCAAAATAGAGGGGGTGGTTTTACATCCTGTCTGTATCTTTCCGGTACCGCTAAGCACGTTTATTCTGCATTACAAATGCATAAAAATTACTTATTGTTGTGTGGACGGAAGAATTACGTAACTGCAGAACTCTGTTTCACCGGCTCATTGCGTCATGTCTTTGTTTACGTTTCATTTAGATTTTCAACTTTTTTGCGCTAACGACCAGCTGTACGAGCAGAAAATTAGACGTTGTTTTGTCCAGAATTACGGAAATGTTGCACTGAATTGTGGGACATTGTTTTTTTATTCTATTTTCGTTCGATTTAATTGTCAATGCTCGTACCAAAACTGTTAATAATAATAATTATTATTATTATTTATTTATTTATTTAATTTTTATTTATGTATTTTGATGGAGTTAAGACCACAAAGACTTCTCTTCCATTCAACCAGCACAAATATATACATATTTATGGTGAATATTATAAATGTATAGCGTACAGTTCACAATTTATAACGAAGTAAGAAAATGCAAAATTCATACATAGATACATCCCTTATTTTTACACGCTTTATCGCTGTGGTCTCGAGGTAGCGTGCTGCCTTGTCACGCAGCGGGGGGCCCGGGTTCGATCCCCGGTCGAGACAGTTTTTCTGGGTGAGGTTTTTATCGGGGTTCTTCCTCACCTATAAGACAAATGTCAGGAAAACTTTAAGTACCCGAAAATCATATGGCAATCATCATCATTCTATCATTCTTATCATCTCATCCTTCATCGGTGTGGAAAGCAACGGGAAGCTACCACACGTACACAATTCCCTAGTAAAGCTGCAAGCATAGCATGAAAATGATATGATTGCAGTTAAAGACCTGCCTTCGGGCAGAATTACTATGGATATATATATATATATATATATATATATATATATATATCATCCGGTATCATGGCAGCTGCCGCCGTCTTCCGGAAATCAAACGCCATTCCTCCTCTATCCATCCATTGATCTTCCTCCATTCCTCTGATATTCATAGCTGCTTGTACCCGTTCTAATCCAAGTTTTCTTCGGTCTTCCTCTCTTCCTCCTTTCCATTGGGATCCATTCCATAACAATTTTTGGCAATCTTTGCTCTGGCATTCGTTTGACATGACCATACCACCACTGCAATCTTTTCTTTTCTATGATGTCTATGATGTCCGGCTTCTCTTGTACACCCATAATTTCCCTTATTTCTTTATTTCGTATTCTGTTCATTCTAGATTTTCCAGCTGATGGTCTTAAAACATTCATTTTATTATTAATAATAATTTGTAAATATTTAAAACTTTTGAAATTTTGGTTGAAAATCGCGAGAAATTAAAACAAATAAATGGAGAAAATGTATAAAATGGATTGTTGTTGGGGAAACAAGTGAATGCTGGACGTGGCCTGCGAGAAGAGGAAGGAATAACAATGTGTAGCGTGGTTGCTATGGCAACGCCTGAGACGTTCTTTGTCTTAACAAATCAAGTGGCCCATCATCCACTTACAAGTGCTATCATCCAGTTTATTCGCTCAATTTCCTCATTCCCATCATGAGTGGTGTACACACCGCAACACGCGAGCCATCGCCACATTCTCTTTTCAATTTTACAACTCGTGAGTTCTTGTTCAATTCACTTCCCTGAGAGGATATCGTAGGTTGGGGCATTAAGTTTAGTCACCCTAAGTCCTTCATTATTGGTCTCGGGATTTAGTCTCACCCCTCTGGCCCCAAGGAACGCGGTTCAAACCCGGTCGGGTTGGATGTCCTTTTAGGATGCAAAAACCCAAGGAACAAGTCCTCTGGGAAGATCTTCAAACTCTAGGTCATCTGAGCAAAATTTAATCGATATTTCCCATCCAAGTAATACTTTAGTTGCCTACTAGATGTTTTATTCAGGCGATGAGCTAACCACTCACCACTCATCTTTATTCCAGCAGCTACAAATATGCACACTCCTGATATTTTGCCGATCTTATATATATATAGTCCACCACTATGGTCTCGAGGTAGCGTGCTGCCTTGTCACGCAGCGGGCCCGGGTTCGATTCCCGGTCGGGACAGGCTCCTGAGTGACGTTTTTTTCGGTTTTTTTTCCTCGCCTGTAAGACAAATGCCAGGAAGCTTATGGCCCAACGGTCCCCAAAAATCATTCGGCCATCATCATCATCCTTATGATTATCATCATCATCCTTCATCGGTGTGGAAAGCAACAGGAAGCTACCACACCTATAATTCCCTACTAGTCGAAGCTGGAGAGAGCGGAAAATAGCATGAAAATGATAGAACTGCCAATGAAAGTCCTGACCCATCGAGGCAAGACAGGATGGAATGTTTTTGCGTGTGTTTGAAAAGGTCTCTGGATGGTTTAGATTTACAATTTGACCCTGTAAAAGCATTAGGTGTAGGAGTTCACCTGAAGTGAAAATTTAAAAATCGTTCTAGCGGTCACAATTTTCGATGTTTTACAACAAAACTCAGTATATTCTATTAAAATAAACCGAGGTAGGTATTATCAAAAAATGAGCGAAGTCCGACAATTAGAAGTGGAGGTTTACTGGAAACCCGAAATTAAAAACTGCCTAAACAACTGGACCGATTATGGTGAAAATTTTTGTGTGTGTTTGAGTGGGTCCCTTGATGGTTTTGATTCACATTTGGACCCGGTAGGTGGCGCTGCGATCGTGTTATAGGAATGTTTTTATGACAGATGTGTAGTCATCTGCATTACCGACATAGTCCGCGTGACAACAATGTTACGTCATAAGGCACGGCTTCTTGGAGGCCACAACAGATGACAGTGAGGAGTTTTCTTGCGAACTTATTATTTGGTTAATATTTTATATAAACAAATGTAACATATTTATATCGTCCGATTCATGACCCCGAGAATTGGAAACGTTCGGACAAGAAGTATGCCGGGTGCGCGAAGTTAAAGTAAAAGTTAAAAGTGATCCCACAACAGACCGGTAGGCCCTTTGGTGTAGTAGGAGGTTAGGGCTCCCACCTTTTTTCTAAAGTATCGGCACTTTGTGTCAGCCGGGTGTGTCATGCCCTGCGGGACGGACGCATGTACGCCCCAGAACAAGGCGTTTTTTTTTGATGGTACTCATTTCCGTTAGAGGCTGAGTCGACCCCAGGGTCATAGTGCCGCCAGAGGATTTGGGTCAGTTTAAAAATCCTGACCCCAACGGGACTTGAACCCTCGACCCTCCGGCTTGTAGCTCAGTGCCTTAACCACTACGCTACGGCGTGCCCCGCCGGGTGCGCTAGTATAATTATAAATTTTCATTTTATTATAATTAAATCACTACCACTATCAAATCCGCGGGTTTATGAGTTAAAGCATATAATCTCTCCACACATCCATATCCTGAGCTAATATTTTCCAGTTCATTTATTCATTTTGAGAATTTTCCTCATCATTGAGGGTTTTCTCGAACCAGTCTTGGTCATTAACATGAATTTTAGAAATACATAAATGACTACGGACTTATAGACTATCAGTTTGTAACAAACATTCACAAATTTCCCTTAATTAAAGTTCTCCATCGTTCTCTGTCCTCTGTGTCTTCATCTGTTACACCAAATTTCTTCATTGAATTCTGAATGTTATTCTTCCAGGTTGTTCTTGGTCTTCCTTTTCTGCTCCTTCTTTCAATTTTCCATGCATAGACAGCCTTTGGTGGTCTTCCATCCTGCATCATTCTTACGTGTCCATAACATATTAGCCTTGTGTGTTCAATCTCATCCGTTATACTTCTTTCTGCATTCATCCATTTTCTAGCTTCTGTATTTGTAATATTTTCCAGTCGAGATTTTCTGGCAGCTCTTCTCCAAAAATCCATTTCAACTGCAGTTATTCTGTTATTATATTTTGCAGTTATTACCTTATAATAATCCAATCCCTCAAAACATGCGTAATGCTTGTTTTCCCATCTCATTCTACCTATATCGGGCGCTTTCCCACAATCTAATATATAAGGGAAACCAGATATGCGTTTTTGACATGATCTTGTATATTTCAGATGTATGGGCGTTACACCAAAGACCTCGGTGAATACGCAAAAGAAGAGGCAAGAAGACTGCGCGCTTTAGACAAGAAACGGAAGAAGGAAGACAGACAACGCAACCAAGAACTTCAGAAATACCGCGGCAAATGTGCCACCAAATTAATATCGGCTTTCAGCTTCGTCTGGAAACACACGTTTGCCAAACTCGGAGAGGACTGGGTGTTCCTCGCTCTCCTGGGAATCATCATGGCCTTTCTCAGCTTCGTCATGGACCTAGGCATCAGTGTCTGCAACAAATGTACGCAACGCCGTTTTAGATACGTAACAATATTAGTATTTAACAGCTCAGGTATTTAAGAGATGTACAGTGTGTTGCAAAAAAAATCACCGACAACGGAGGTGAGGTGGTTTATTGCCAAACTTCTCAAGAGTTCCGTTAGTTGGATTTCAAGTCTCAATACTTGACAATACTGTCACAGTCACATCCCAAAATATCCACCTCCCATCTCATTGCAGAGCGTACATCGGCGGTGTAGTGATTAACGCACACGTTCAAATTGGCCCGGTCTCGTTTGAATTATTTGTGTAGCAGCGTGGATTCGGACTATAAGATCCATACGTGACTCTATTGGAGTCAAATAAACAGACTGTTTCATATCGCTGAACAAAAAGTAGTCAAGAGGGTTAAGATCCGGTGATCTCGGAGGCTCTGGGACTGGTCCACCTCGACCTGGATACGTGATATCCAAATGTCTCCTCACATTGGCATGGAAGTGAGCTGGAGCTCAGTCAAGTCGCAGCCACATTCCGTTGCGAAGCCATGTATCACAGTTTCCGTACCTGTGAGGTGTTGTCAAGTAATGAGCCTTCAAATCCTTCGAACCAACACTGATCAGGTAGCTTTGCATTATACTACGGGGGTGCAGAAAGACCTGAATTTGACATGGTCTTTATAGGAAGCCAGATATAATAAGAACAGTTAAGTCTCGTAGACTGCGATGGACAGGACATGTGGCACGAATGGAGAATGAAAGACTGCATGGCAGCTTGTTGTAGGAAAACCAGAGGGAAAACGCCCAGTTGGTAGACCAAGAATGAGTTGGGAGAATAACATAAACAATGATTTGAGGGAAGTAGATTATACAGGGAATGATTGGAAAACATTAGCTCAGGTTAGGGATGTATGGAGAGCTTATGTCCGTGCGGCCATGAACCTACGGGTTCGATAGTGCCAGTGAGTTAGAGTTAGTTACAAAAAGTAGTAGCTCTAGATTGTTAAAGCCAGCTATTACGGCTATGGGATCTGACATGCTGACCACAAGTCAAGCAGGATGATCATCCACCTTTATGAATGTGGATGTGAGGCCAGTTGTTGGCCAGTAATAGGCTACCATGGAGATAGGAAGCTGAACAAGAACTTTGCGAGTGGAACACATGTTCCAAACAATACAAACTCATTCGAACCCCATTGTTCGTAATATAGGACACAGGCTACAGCAGCGTGCTGTCCACGACCCCCATGATGGTCCAGATAAATGAAATGAGAGCTGTGCTACAGCTGGAGTAGAGTGGCTCATTCCACTCGGTCAGCTTTCGGACTCTCTGCTCGTCTGACCAGTAGTTTCCGATGCCCTACTCTAGAGAGGAAACGCCTCATTTCATCAACAAAACTCCAATTACACAAATTTATTAATAAAATTACAGAAATCCATTCAAAAGAATAGAACACCAACGCCACTAACAAATGACGAAAAACCACATAACGATAACCACAAAGGTATTAGCCGCCAGGGAGCTACAACTGGTTCCAAACGCAGCACACTGGGACGCGCCGCCAACACATAGATAGAATAACTTTGCACCAAAACATGATACTTGGCTTGGCGCGGGACATGAAACAGATATGATGATCTTGCAGAAGATTTCCGGGCTGTTGGCCGTGGTCTTGAGGCTTGTAGTTCCACCCCCAACGTTTCGCCAGAGACTGCGTCCGGCATCCTCAAGGGTTGTCTTGAGACTCCTCAAGGCTTGTCTTGAGACTGGCAATTTTGTCGACTACCTGCTCTATTTATACATGTATCCGCGACGTGTTCTCTGCGCGGTCCGTTACTTCGTAAATTGTATCTGCCTTCTGGTTGGTTAGCATTAGGGTTTTCCATTGCACCATTGAGGTTCCTGTCTGATGTTCTAGCCTCAAGACCACGGCCAACAGCCCGGAAATCTTCTGCAAGATCACCATAGTAACTCCGGCCGTGAAAGCCTAAGTCAATATATTAGATAACAGATGTTTGTGGAAGAGTGATATATGTGTGATACTGTTACAGCTCGCATGTGGCTGTACAAAGATCTGGCAACGCACCCTGCAGCGCAGTACTTTGCATGGATCGTTCTCCCCGTCTTTCTCATTCTCTTCTCTGCAGGTTTTGTACACATCGTCGCTCCCCAGTCCATAGGTAAGTGTCTCATTTACCTTCCTTCTTTTATTTACTTATACAATTGGACGATGTTATGCATCAACCAGCTAAATGTCATTTTGTTAAAAATTGAGGTTTTGATGCCATCTGTTACACTGGCTCATCAAGTAAGTGTACGCACGCTTTTAGCAACAAATCTTTAAATATAACCTTGTTATTAAAGAAAATGTAAACACCATCAGTCCTATCAGAGATTCTATGTTTTACAACAAACCAGATCTTCATAAATGCTAATCTAAATTTTACATCATGCAGCTAAGTGCCAAATGTTCCCGCTCTTAATTGTTTATTTATTTATTTCACCTGGTGGAGTTAAGACAGTAAGGTGTTCTCTTCCACTTCACCAGGTTAAATTATACATATAATAACAATTATGAATTATCTACGTGTTGATTAATGATACAGGCTATACAGTATAAAGTTGACAATGAAAAGAAATAAAAATTATAATAATCCATCCATAGTAATTCTGCCCGAAGGCAGGTCCTTCACTGCAATCATAGCATTTTCATGCTATGCTTGCAGCTTTACTAGGGAATTGTGTAGGTGTGGTAGCTTCCCGTTGCTTTCCACACCGGTGAAGGATGATGATGATAATGATAATGGTAAGGATGATAATGATAAGGATGATGGCCATATGATTTCGGGGACCGTTTGGGCCTTAAAGTTTTCCTGACATTTGTCTTACAGGTGAGGAAAAACCCCCAATAAAAACCTCACCCGGAAAAACTGCCCGACCGGGGATCGAACCCGGGCCCGCTGCGTGACAAGGGAGCACACTACCTCGAGACCACAGCGGTGGACATTGTAATCAATAATAATACATAATAATATAATATATATTAATAATAATAATAACTAATAATAATAATAATAATAATATACAGTAAAAATCTGTCTATGAAGGAACATGACCGTTCCTTAAATATATTTCTGTCTTGTCTTATATTTCCGTCTTGGCATTTTCCTTTTATAAAGGGTGTCCCAAATTACAAGCTTGAATTTTCTCACGCAGCGTAAGGGTTTCACATGCACGCTTTTAAAGACATAACGTATTGACTGAAATACAAACAAAATAATGTATGTAAACACAGCTCAGTTTGCACTGCAATACAAAACAACTTTATTGCACAAAAGCGAGAAGGAACTCAACTACAGGAAGACTCAAGAGTTTCCCAACTCCCTCGCAGGACGTAAGCAGGCGAGGAAAACGAGGGATTCCCCGCTGTCACACATAAGCAAGGGTATCCCCATAATACAATGGCAACACAAGGAGGTAAAAGATATAATACAGAAAGCGTCATATGCAGAATGTTCACGTGTGGCCATTAATACTGTAATTAGAACGTGCTTAAGAGTAATTTTCCGTCTTACTGAGATAAAAATTAACTATTGGTACTTTAAAAACCATTCTATTTTCACGTTATGAAGGTTTCTGGCTTATACAGGACGATTTTTACATATAAAATCATAACAGTCTGGAAATTTTTTCTGTCCCTACAGGTTTCCTTCTTATAAAGATTCCGGCTAAGACAGGTTTTTACTGTAGTAATAATAATAATAATAATAATAATAATAATAATAATGGAGCAAAAATATTACAAAAAATAGAAAATTACAAATATATCAAACCATAATTCAGAGAATTTTAACATATGGTGCTGAAGTCTGGCAAATTCCTACCAGGGAAATGAAAAGAATTTTAAGTACAGAAATGGATGTTTTAAGAAGATCAGCTGGAAAATCTAGAATGGATAGAATATGAAATAAAGAAATAAGAAAATTATGGGTGTACAAGAGGAGCCGGACATCTTAGACATTATAGAAAAGAAAAGATTACAGTGGTATGGTCATGTCAAAAGAATGCCAGAGCAAAGATTGCCAAAAATTGTTATGGAATGGATCCCAATGAAAAAGAGGAAGAAAGGAAAACCGAAGAAAACTTGGATAGAAAGGGTACAAGCAGCTATGAATATCAGAGGATTGGAGGAAGATCAATGGATGGACAGAGAGGAATGGCATTTGGTTTCAGGAAGACGGCGGCAGCTGTCATGATTCTGGATGATGATGAATAATAATAATAATAATAACAATAATAATAATAATAACCTATAATTTGATTAGGTAATTGACTTGGTAAAGAAAGTTTAAAATATAAAGGAATAATAAAAGTATACATGGAACACGGTTAGATTGTTGATGCATAACTGTCAAACAAGGAAAATAACTTGCAATATCCAGTATTGTTAGTTTGGCGCTACAATAAATAATGAAGATTGACTTAAACTTTAAACGTATTTTCCTCGAAACTTACATAATGGCACATAGCTGGTTAATGCATAATGCCATCCAATTTACTTTACCAATTCCAAGCTAAGTTCCAGTTGTATTGTAAACAAATTTGCATCAGGTATTACTCATGAAGTGGGCTCAGGAAGATGTCAAAGACATTGTAAAACTTGGGAATAAATAAATGTTTTGCAGTTGATTGGTTTTCATTTTGACTGGAGTAGTGAATCAGTACTCTACTGTTGACAGGTTCTGGAATTCCTGAGATGAAGACAATACTGCGAGGAGTGGCTCTCAAGGAGTATCTCACATTCCGCACTCTGGTGGCCAAGGTGGTGGGTCTAACTGCAACACTCGGAAGTGGCATGCCTCTCGGTAAAGAGGTACAAACACTCTTTATTTATTATTATCAGGGCTTTGAATTTTATGTAATAACCAGAGAGCAGAATCTGTTCCACTATGTCAAAGGTTTATTTGTATTGATATAGACTATATGACAATCAGCGTGAAGGATACCTACCAGGCTATGAAGAGAGATCTGCCGTGTAGAAATATGAAGTAAACAACGTGCATATTTAATTAAATTTACAGCGGGAGGTAACACTATGAGGTATTTATATTAATAAATGAGTTGGAGAAAATATTTTAACATCTCACCTCACAAAGTTGCATATCTTCACGATACCGGTTTCAAAAGTATAGTATTACTTCCATCTTCAGTCAAATTCTGATCCGATTCCGATTGAGGGTCTTTCCACTTTTCAGCAGTTGCCCTTTTACCAGCCGGCTGCTGACCCTTCACATCCACATGTGTCAATCACAGAGAGGTAGATGATCAACAGCCAGTTTAGGGGTGACATGTGGTTAGCATGTCGAGTCCCCCAGCCGTTATAGCTGGTTCCTCAACCTGGAGCCGCTACTTATTGTAGCTACACAATTGCCTCACGATGCTGGGTGGGCACTGGTCCCATACTGACCGAAATACCATGAAAAAATTTCTTCCCCCATGGAGACTCGAACCAGCGCAAGTCCCGTAGCTCTGCGCCAAGGCTTCCTGCCTTAAGCGCTCGGCTACTGTTGAAATTTTGTCGTTAACACCATCTTCTGAACTGCCATCTGGTGTCGATTTTATGAACTTGGAGATTAAATTATTCTCACCGGGGACATCGAAATTTATTGCTTTATATTTATTCTTCTGAATATATATCTTTTCCCAAATTGTTAATTCCAAAGGTTTCTCCAATTGCAGCTCATAGTTTGCTAGAAAATCAGAAAAGGCACTAAACTTTCGAAACATTTGGAGAAACCTTTAGAATTAACAATTTGGGAAAAGATATACATTCAGAAGAATAAATATAAAGCAATGAATTTCGATACCCCGACGAGAATAATTTAATTTCCAAGTTCATAAAATCTACACCAGATGACAGTTCAGAAGATGATGTTAACGACGAAATTTCAACAGTAGCCGAGCGGTTAAGGCAGGAAGCCTTGGCGCAGAGCTACGGGACTTGCGCTGGTTCGAGTCTCCATGGGGGAAGAAATTTTCTCATGGTATTTCGGTCAGTATGGGACCGGTGCCCACCCAGCATCGTGAGGCAATTGGGTAGCTACAGTAAGTAGCGGCTCCAGGTTGAGGAACCAGCTATAACGGCTGGGGGACTCGACATGCTAACCACATGTCACCCCTACACTGGCTGTTGATCATCTACCTCTGTGATTGACACATGTGGATGTGAAGGGTCAGCAGCCGGCTGGTAAAAGGGCAACCGCTGAAAAGTGGAAAGACCCTCAATCGGAATCGGATCGGAATTTGACTGAAGATGGAAGTAATACTATACTTTTGAAACCGGTATCGTGAAGACACGCAACTTTGTGAGGTGAGATGTTAAAACATTTTCTCCAACTCATTTATTAATGTTACATATTTTATGTTTTTTAAAGTTATTCTTGTTACATGAATATATATTTACATAGAAATACAAGTCCTGATCATTATGGTCCCCAGATTCCATCATCATTTCAATGTTATTTTTTTTATTTCAATGTTTGACGTACACTCACGGACAAATTAATATTTGAAGAAAAAAATCTGAAGTGAGATTTTAACCTGGATAATTCGAAAACAGAGAGCTGGTATGTAAAATCAGAGATCTTGGGTTTAAATCCTCTCCTGTCTTGTCCCTGTAAGGTCTGGGTGTAGTTTGGGGCATCTAAAAGTGCCAACAGAGGGAGAGAAAATAGAAACAAAAGAGTTATATGGGTAAGAATGAAATTACTTTCTATTTTAAATCTTAAATTAAACCTCATAGTGATGTTTCTTATGATAGTTCAATTACTTCGTTTCAGGGTCCATTTGTGCACATCGCCAGTATCACATCCACTCTGTTGTCCAAGCTGGTTACATCTTTCCAGGGAATCTACGAGAACGAATCACGTAACTGCGAGATGTTGGCTGCAGCTTGTGCAGTGGGTGTGGCCAGTTGCTTCGCTGCTCCTATCGGAGGTGAATTGTTTATGCGGTAGTGAATGCACTTTTTACAAACAAATTAATAGCTCCAGTTTCTTAACGGATTTCCTTAAAATGTTGCACATTTATTCTACATGAATTTAGCTTTAAGTTGACTATTTAACTCATGCCCCAAATGGGAGTGAGTGACCAATCACGTTTCAATGATTTCTGTTTTACAACCAATCAGAGTTGTGTTTCAGGAAATATTTATCAGTGTTATATTTACCATATTAAAGAAATCTCCTCCTTTTTAATATTCTGAACAGGTCTGATCATTATTTTGCAGTGACAAAACATTTGTAGCAATTTATTATACCACCAAAAAAAGAAACCACTGTTTGCACTTTCTTAAATGTATTTTTTCCCAGGTAACAATCCAGAAAAATATAATTGTCATATTTACATCATACGACATCAGAAATGAATTAATATACAGTTTGACGTGTTTCATTTTTTTCTCCACTAGAGAGCATTCTTACAATATTGCGTTCCTTTGGCAATAAATAGTATGATCTGGTTGCAGTGATAAACAAAAGAAGCAGATGAAGCGTACCTATCGTTTCTCATTTGTTTCCAAACATCACTGTTTACATTAAATATATAAATATTTAAAAATAACTATAGTTAAATAATGATTTGTGAGTAAACAGCTTAATTTTATTCGTTAAATAGTCCAAATTCTCTAGATAAATTCACTCCTCACTTCGTGAGAATTTATCGATAATTTGGAAATCACTCGTGGCGTTACTTATGAGAATTTAATACATGTGACAACTATAAATATGTTTCTGGGCAGAATTTTTCATTAAAAGATTGCATCTAAACTGAATAAATAAAAACCATTTAGGTTTTTGAAAACTAGAGTGAAAGAACATCTCAGGAACGTCAAGAAAGGTGAAGTAGAAAAATCTGCAGTGGCTGCCCATGCATGGTCTGAAAAACATCTTATCGACAAAGAAGCTAAATTATTAAAACAAATAGAAAAACCAAAAGAACTTACTGTTTGGGAAAAGATCTACATTCATGTGTAGCAGTTTATGGGTTAGATCTGTTTTTGAGGCAATTATTCAATTGTTTGTAACACATGTTGAACTGTTACAGGTGTGCTCTTCAGCATAGAGGTCACCACTGTCTACTTTGCAGTGAGGAACTACTGGCGTGGTTTCTTCGCTGCGGTCTGCGGTGCTACAGTATTCAGATTGTTGGACGTCTGGTTTCAAAAGGAAGGTACTGGCATCTCACCATCCTGTTGTCTCAAAATACCCGGCACATTTTAAAATTTTAATTATAAAAATTATTCAATTAATTTTCTATGTTTTTATCTAAATTTTTTATTTACATTAAAAAACAAATTAATATTTTAAGAGAAAAATTTATTTAAAAAATACAGCAGGAAGTTACATTAAGAGGTTTATTTAATAATTAAGATATTTGGTTGTGTATTCTTATCTCTTATGGTTGTTTTTGTTGAACATATGTTTCAACATTGCGCCACAAGCCGGAAGGTCGAGGGTTCAAGTCCTTGTGGGGTCAGGATTTTTAAACTGACCCAAACCTACTGGCGGCACTATGACCCTGGGGTCGACTCAGCCTCTAACTGAAATGAGTACCAGACGCTTGTTCTGGGGTAAATACGGCCATCATGCAGGGCTAACAACCCAGCTGACTTCAAGTGCCAATTGTCCAGGAAAAGTGGGCACCTTAATTTCCCACTACCCCAAGGGCCTCCTGAGGCCTATAGTGGGATCACTTTACCTAAACATATGTTTCAAGGCTTGTGAACCCATCTTCAGCTGTTACAGACTCTGTTAAGAAAAAGTTATTCCTAAACTAGGATTTGAACCCAGGATCTCTGGTTTTCCATACAATATGATTTATCCATTAAGCTATCTAAGGTCCTGATTTAGACACAAATTTTCCTCTTACTTATATAATCCCATGTGTTTTATTAAATTAAATTTTCAATCTCGAGGCCAGGAGAGGTGACGGTGTACAATTTTTAATCACTAGATGGTGCACCAGATTCCTGCATTAAATTACAAACCTGTCCACAGTACATATGTTGAGAAGGCATGTGGTGCTGTTGATAGCGATTTGTCCATCTAATGGGGACATTAAGTCTGGCGGCCCCCTTGGTGCTTTTCAACAGGAGTAGGCTATGTGCCAGCACCGGGGGTCGACCGTCTGTCTCCTCTTTTCACACAACACATCTTTACACTACACAAACATAAAACAGACAATCATCCTACACTCCGCTCTCTACACAATACAAACAATACATTAAATAGGGTGAAATTATATGAGGAGAGGTAAGAAACATTTAATTTCACCATAAATTAAACCTCATAGTGATTAATTCCTATAAAACTTAAATACATTATCTGTTTAAAGTCATCTGCCATAATGGTGCATAAATTGGTAATAGACCACATCAATGCCTCTCATGAAATCAGAAACAGTTGTAAAGTGCACGGGCTGGCATAGGAAAACACTTTTTTTTCTTCATCATTATTGAAGTTTATTTATAAAGGGTTACAAATATAAAAACCCAGACCGGCCTCACGGAGTCTCCACCCGGTACGCAGTGCTGTTTCTTCCTCCTGCAATTCACCCTGCCTGCCCACCCGTCCTTGAACTGTTTTCTTACCTTATAGAAAATGCTGGAAATGTTGTCCTCCGCCAGTTTAAACAGGCAATTTATACCGAGTAAACAAATTGCGAGTGACAAGCTGTAGTTCGGGCAATGTCCAGTTTCTGGAGTCATTTCTTATGTTATTCTTCAGTTCTTCCAATGTGTTATGGTTTGGTTTTGTACAAGTTGTCTTTCAGGCTACCCCAACAATAAAAATGCACACACTGGTAAGATCTGGGAAGCGAGAAGGGGGGATACAACAGCACTAATCACTCAAAACAATTCCCTAATTTTATTCAGGGACTCCTCTGCTGGTATGAGAAGTAGTAGCATGGATCTTGTTTGTGAAACCATCAAAAATGATTTCTCTTCAAATGTAGGCCAAAGATAGTGGATTGTCGATCTGGAAGGACGTTAATGGCTTCAGGGAAGCTTCAGAATAAATTACTAGCGAACGCGACGAGCTGATTCGTATTTATAATAACATTTACACACATAAATGCGCTGCTCTAATGTCAGCTGACGTCTCATCTTGTCGAACGATAGTAAACTGACTAGTTCAAGGACGAGCGGCTGGCAGAGTGAAATGCGGACGAGGAGAGAGCGCTGCCTGACGGGTGAAACCTCGTGAGGCCGGTCCGGGTTTATATTGGAAGCCCGTTATCTTGTATATATCCCATGGAGGGGCACGCCGTAGCGTAGTGGTTAAGGCACTGCGCTACAAGCCGGAAGGTCGAGGGTTCGAGTCCCATTAGGGTCAGGATTTTTAAACTGACCCAAACCTTCTGGTGGCACTATGGCCCTGGGGTCGACTCAGCCTCTAACTGAAATGAGTACCAGACGCTTGTTCTGGGGTAAAGGGCTGACAACCCGGCTGACATCAAGTGCCGATTGTCAAGAAACAGTGGGAGTCTTAACCTCCCACTAACCCAAGGGCATCCTGAGGCCTGTAGTGGGAATACTTTACTTTACTTTATTGCTCTTAGTGGTCTAGGGGTATGTTTCTTGCTTCTGAACTAAAGGGTTCCAATTCAAACTTGAGCAAGGTCAATACATTTTTTAGGAGAAAAAAACAAGAGAAGTCTACCAGGAGGGATTTTAAGTCAATTCTCAACATTTTTCGGCTCGTAAAAGTATATAAAGCCTAAATTAGAGCCTCTTATCAAAATTTAATTACCATCTAAATAAGTTCCCTAGTAGGTGTCTGTTTAGGGAGATGAGCTTACCACTTGTCACTTACTGATATCTGTAAGGAGAATTGGAATAATTAAATTCTCTGACATCTATAACAAAATAGGGATAACTAAATTAGCCTTGGTTAAGAAACTCCTGCAAAGGAGTATACTCCTGGCGCGACAGGCCTAGAAGGCCCTTAGCCTAACATCCGGCTGCTGGCCTCACATCCACATGTGTCAATCATGGAGGTAGATGATCATCAGCCAGTGTACGGGTCCCCCAGCCGTTATAGCTGGTTTTCTCAATCTGGAGCCGCCACTTATTGTAGCTACCCAAAATGCCTCATGCCAGGTGGGCACCGGTCCCATACTGACCGAAATTCCATGAGAAATTTCTTCCCACATGGAGACTCGAACCAGCGCAAGTCCTGTAGCTCTGCGCCAAGGCTTCCTGCCTTAACCACTCAGCTATGGCACGGGACGCAAAGGAGTACCTTTGCACTGTGTGAGAATGTACACAGAGACATACCTCTTGGTCCTTCAGAGCTTTTTAACTGAATAGATTCACTAAAGTGAACAGAGAACTTGTCTGGTAGCATAATTGTCATGCGTAATGATTGTGTGCAGTGTTTTGTTTGTTTCACAGCGACGGTGGTGGCTGTGTTTGCAACAAACTTCACGACGGACATCCCATTTGACCCTCAGGAGTTGATTGTGTTCTCTCTGATTGGGTAAGTAACATCCTTACTCTACTCAGCTACTTGCTTTGACCTTGACTTGTACTCTAAGCGGTGATGCTGTGTTGCAGAGTCATCTCTGGGCTGGGAGGTGCACTGTATGTCTGGATGCATCGACAGTATGTCCTCTTCATTAGAAGAAAAACAAGAAGATGACGGCCTTCCTGCAGAAAAAGTGAGTGGCTGGTCGGTTCCTTATTGACACTTGCTAAATTTATTGTGTCATTTCAGTAGTAGCCCATGCAATTTTACAAAGAATCTCATGACCCACAGGGAAACACTTGTGTCCCCACGTGATTATGTAAACTAGAGATCAACCCATCCAATAATTAAATGGAAAATCTCCAATAAAAAAAATAATATTTTAATGGTTAACAATATGGCTCAAATCTATGAATGCATTAGACCAGAAAAGTCGTTCTCTGCTGAGAAAGCTGCATCCAAATACGTTTTTTCGTACTCAAAAATCTGTTCATGTGATAATAATTGTTGAAATTCCTAAGCTACCTGACGAGGTGACTTAGCAGAGAAACGAATCGTGACCAACCCCGATGGGAACCGATGGTAACCGATGTAGTTTGAAACCTTGCCACTACCTTGCTGCTTTATCCAAGATGTTGGACCTTGAAGACTTCGATAATGTTTTCGGTATACGCGGAGAAGAGGAATTTGATAGAGTCTACCAAAGAATTCAACTGGAAGAACAGCAGAATCGGCGTAATATTGCACGATGCAGACGTCGTCGTATACGGTATTATTTGCAGGATGCAAGTGTAAATGCGTTCCTCTAGCAGATGAAAATAATGGAAGTGGTTTTATCGCTGAGAATTCTGGATAATTTCTTGCCAATATTACAAAAACGACAACTTTCACGCATGACCAGTTAGTGGTCGCTAATTCGATCTTTGCACTTGCTCACGGAAAGTCAGCTCACCAGTAATTGGAAGTAATTTGAGTAGAGACTAATGTATTTGCATGCGGCCCTATGACTAGGGTTTGTAAGTTAAGGACTATAAAATGCCTGTAAAAGACCTTTAAAAAATAATAGTTTAAAAAACTAAAACAACACGCTTTATTAGAAAACTGAACAAAAAAATTAAAAATAATTTTAATTTCCAACACGCTTGGGATAAAATTAAAGTGGTCAACAAAAAAATCATCTCCAACACATATAGAATAAAACTAGAGTTATCTACAAAAAAATAATTTTACCATCAAAAGCGTGGGGTGCTCTATATCAATTAATATATTTGATAATAAACAGATATTGGTAAAAGTAAAGTCTCTAAGAAGAAAACATAAAAACCATAAGAAGCACCCCATGCTTTTGATGGTAAAATTATTATTTTTTTTTGTAGATAACTCTAGTTTTATTCTAGATGTGTTGGAGATGATTTTTTTGTTGACCACTTTAATTTTATCCCAAGCGTGTTGGAAATTAAAATTACTTTTCATTTTTTAGTTCAGTTTTCTAGTAAAGCGTGTTGTTTTAGTTTTTTTAAACTGTTATTTATTTTTTATTTTTTAGTTTGGTTTTCTAATAAAGCTGCTGTTTTACTCTGTAGTTTTTTAAACTATTATCTATTTTTTTAATATTTAGTTTAATTGATTGTCATAAACCGGAATTCCATGAAAATTGAATTGCTTAATACTCTTCTAAAAAAAATCGTCCAGGCCGGATTTGAACCAGTGACCTATGGATTACTGATATTATATATCACTACAGTTCACCGCTCTACCAACTGAGCTCTTACAACGATTGATTAAAAAATCAATTAGTCCACAACCTATTATACCGGTTTTTATATATTTTTTTTTAATTTCTGATGATTCTGTCCAGGATTTTAGAAAACAATTATGAAATTATTGTATTGTCATTGGTCCTTTACAAGTATACAAGTAAAATGCAGTGGGTAGGATTAGAAACACTTACTTTGCTCTCTCGCCTGGAACATGTTTTGAAGGAAATTTCCTTTATTTACAGCCAAAATAATGTGAAATCTTATAAAACCTAATTTTCAATCCCAGTAACATAAATAACTGTAAAACTTGTGTACCATTTAGACAAATGATGCTGTGTGTGTTACAGTCGGTTTCTGTACCCTGGGGTTGTGTCGCTGCTGGTGGCATCTATATCTTTTCCTTACGGAGTTGGACAGTTTGTGGCAGGTGATCTCAACACTCATGGTCAGGTAAGCAAATTAACTATAGGACATTTGGTCTTACTTTACCGTTCAAGGTCATGTGCACTGAAAGATAAACAAAGAGATACATTTACAACAATGCTGGCTTTCATTCAACTGTTGAACCAGCTCTGTAATATCTTGTAGAATGGAATGAGTTTCGTGCTGGCAACAGCAACACAATTGCCTTAGGGGATGGCTACTGAAAGAAAAAAACCCCTCCAAATAGTTGTGGGGTTGACAAGTACATGACCTTGATGGTAAAGTAAGAAAAAAATAGTTTATAAATATATTTGTTGTTAGGTTGATTGTTTCATAATTAAATTATACCTCTTCTGAACTGAGTTCCAGTTGTAATGTAAACAATTCAGATCTTTCACTGCAAACTCAGCATTCTCCACTCTCATGCCATGTTTGCAGCTTTACTAGGGATATATAGGTGTGGTAGCTTCCAGTTTCTTTCCAAAAGTCGGCCGCGGTGGACTAGTGGTTATGCTCCTTGCCTCTGGTCCCGAGGGTCACAGGTTCAAACCTGGCCGTGATCAATGGATTTTTAGGACAGAAAAATCCAAGGATCAAGTCCTTCGGGAGGGACTTTAAGCCGTGGGTCCTGAGTCTGAAGATTTTCAGGCTCGTAAAAAATCCTTAAGCCTGAATGAAAAGGCCTCTAAGCAAAATTTACTGAATTTTCCCGTCCTAGTATTACCTTGGTTTCCTAGATGTCAGTATGAGGCAGAACGCTGACCACAGACCACTCAAATGACATCTATACAAAAACAAGTGTAACTAAATTAGTATGGTTCAAATTCTTCCCTGTAGGGGGAGAGCGCCTAAATCTCTGTAAAGGAAAAACATGGGCCCCAATGTGGAGGTGAGGAGAGTGGATTTGACTAAGTTAGACCCTTCAAACTTCACTGAAATTCACCCCAGAGGTTAAATTATTGTTTTATCTATCTATCTATCTAGAATGATATAACAGCCCAATTGTTAGGAGTTACTAGGCCAAGTTAATTTTTAGTTATACTTATTTCCCTACAGATGTCATGAATGGTATGCAGTCAACATACCAACCCAATGATACATCTAGTAGACAACTCCGGTATTACTAGGACAATGAAGGTCGGTAAATTTTGCACAGAGGCATCTTTATTCAGCCTTAAGGTTCTTTTAGAAGCCTGAAAATCTTCAGACTCGGGACCCACTGCTTAAAGTCACTCCCAGAGGACTTGCCCCTTGGATTTTTCCATCCTAAAAAAGAAAAAGTCCATTGACCACAGCTGAGTTTTAACTCGAGACCAGAGACAAGGAACATAACCATTTGTTCACCAGACTGACACTGTTTTATATACATGTATTTTAATTTTCTTGAAGATTTCTTTCTTTCCAAATGCTGTTCTGTTAATTGTAAATATTATTAGCTTTTCTGACTTTAATGAATTAACACATTTTATCTGTACATTCTTACCTTTTATGGCTGTTTTTGTTGAACATATGTTTCAAGGCTTGTGAGCCCCATCATCAGCAATTACAGACTGAATTTTCTCAAGTTATCAGCCCTGATTCTTGATTCCTGCTCCCTCTGCCTCTGGTCCAATGAATTTACTAATGAGGTTCCTTTCTCTGGGAATTTCAAAATTCATAATTCTTCCCTTGTTCGTCTGTATGTAGATTTTTTCCCTAAGGTGAGTTCATTTTTGTTTTCTGTTTTAATAATTTTGTGTTTACGTCTATTTTATGTTTTTCTGACCAAACGTGTGCAGCCACAGCAAATTTTTCTACTTTCCCTTTTTTACATTTCTTATATGTTCTTTAGTTTTAATGGTTAAATTTCTTTTTTTTTTCCCTTTGTATATCTTATCACAGTCTGCACATTTTATTTGATATATTCCTGATTTTTTACCATCATCAATCTTTCATGAATGTTTCTTTGAGTAATTGATAATTTTACATCTTGGAAGTGAGTTACTAGCTTATTTTTTCTTGGACATGTTTCAAAACAATTCTGTTTTATCGTCAGCTTTCCCTGGGAAAGCTGACGATAAAACAGAATTGTTTTGAAACATGTCCAAGAACAAATCAACATTAATATTGAGGTAAGATGTCCAGACCAAATATAATATAATTAAAATAACCTCAAAATATAACTTCCTAAAATTAAATATTGAGTTACTAGCGTTTTTTTCTTCGACACCTCAGCAGAAAAGGCCATTAGGAAGACCACAACTATGATGGAAGGACGTCACCATACCCCGGACCTGTAGTGAATGAACACGCAACAAGCTGCCAGCTTTCATGCATAGAGGAAGAAGAAGAAGAAGATCAATCTTTTCATTTTTTATGTTTTTTTTTTGTATTTAAAACAAATCCGATTTTGTTTAATATTTCTTTGATTTTGGTTAATAGTAATTTTTGTGTGTGTGTGTAGGTGGTAGGTCTATTCTCAAACTTCACATGGACCAAGCCAGACTTATCAGTGGAAGAAGCGGAAACAGTGCGACACTGGATGACACCTTATTCAAACGTGTTTGTGAGTCTCGCAGGATTCACCGCATTTCAAGTGAGTTACCACTCTGTGTCTAGCAGAACCACTATCATTGAGATTCAATTACCTCTGGATCTCAGATGATTTATCAGTTGTTAAAATTGTGTATATTTAGATAGATCATCGGTTGATTAATGTCTTTGACATCGTCCGATCCCTAATAGCCAATTTTGTCGGTCCATCCAATTTCCTGCTTGTAGATGTTTTCTCTTCATGTATAAACATATTCCCTGACTCCAGGATGTTTTAGTTCTTCCTCTGCCTCGTCTTCCCTCAGGTTTCCATTCCAAAACAGATTTTGGTAGCCGATCCTCTTCCATTTGCTGGACATGTCCGTACCATCTTAATTTCTGAGTTTTAACACATTCAGTACCAGGCACTGAGCAGGGCATTTAAACCCACAGGCCAGCCATTTAAATACCCCAGCTACCCTTTTCATGGCACTTCAGAAAATGGACCATTATTCACAAACTATTAGTCCTAGAAAATTGCAACGGCTCGTATCATTTGGGGTTAGGGAATTAACTATGTATAAGAGAAAAATACGCGTTTAGATTGGAGGCCTAGGTAGTTCAGATGGAAGAGCATTGACATAAAGAGTCAAAGGTCCTGGGTTCAAACCGCAGTCTAGGTGTATATTTTTCTTTTCAAATATAATTTGATCATCATTAACATGTTTAAAAACGAATAATATTAACATTGTTGTGTTGTTGTTTGTATGCAGTTCATTTTGTCTATCATTGGATCCACGATACCGGTACCATCCGGCAGTTTCATGCCCGTCTTCAAGATCGGAGCATCTATTGGACGTATGATGGGAGAGGCCATGCACCTCATTTTCCCTCAGGGAGTCCACTACGGCAACACTATTGCACCTATTATTCCAGGTAATGGCACACCATAGTTATAACCCAACACTGAGATTTTAAAATTTAAAAAATGAAAGGTTGATTACTCCATTATATAATGATAAAAATGAGAGAAATTTTGAGGAAATGGTTGAATTCAAATACCTAGGAACAATAATCACAAATAGGAATGAGATGCACAAAGAAATAAACATAGGCTCAATTCTGGAAATGCGTGCTATTATGCATTGCAGAGACTTTTGATGCCCCAACTCCTTTCAAAAATGTTAAGCTGAAAATATATAAAACTATTATTCTACCAGTTATATTATATGGGTGCGAAACATGGACTCTTACTTTAAGGGAGGAAAGGAGATTACGAGTATTTGAGAATAAAGTTCTTAGGAAAATTTTTGGACCAAAGAGAGATGAACAGACAGATGAATGGAGAAGATTACAAAACAGTGAACTACATGGTCTTTATAGGAAGCCAGATATAATAAGAACAGTTAAGTCTCATAGACTGCAATGGGCAGGACATGCAACATGAATGGGGAATAAAAGAAGTGCATGAAAGCTTCTTGTAGGAAAACCAGGAGGAAAACGCCCAGTTGGTAGACCAAGAATGAGGTAGGAGAATAACATTAACTAAGATTTGGGGGAAGTAGATTATACAGGGAATGATTGAAAAACATTAGCTCAGAATAGGGATGTATGGAGAGCTTATATGCATGCAGCCATGAACCTACGGGTTCAATAGTGCTAGTTAGTTAGTTAGATTACTCCATTCCTCATTTTACAATTATATGTCTCTAAAATACATACATTTAAAAAAATAAATATAAACAGAAAATATAGGCTGTATTCTGTGCTTGAGGTTGATTGAAAATGACCTGGACATTTTTCCCCATTTAATTTATAGACATAATTACAAAAATATACCAAATATATAGCTTTTTAGGAGTTAACACTATGAGGTATTATATTTGAAGAGAAAAAATTTTCGCCTAGACCGAGACTCGAACCCGGGACCTTTGGCTTGCCGGGCCAAATGCTCTACTAACTGAGCTACCGAGGCGAGTTGCGATCTAGACGCAAATTTTTCTCTTATATACGTTGTAATTCCCTATCACCAAATGCTTTTGAAACCATAGCTTCTATCTTTGCAAATGGCGGCTTCTTAGTTAAGAAGACATTTATTGGGAATTTAACATTACTTTATAAAGTTAGTAAGGCTTCTAATGATGTTTTTATTATTGATTTAACATTTCTCACTGAAAGATAAATTATATTTGAAGAGAAAAATTTTCGCCTAGACCGAATCCGCCATTTGCAAAGATAGAAGCAATGGTTTCAAAAGCATTTGGCGAGAGGGAATTACAACGTATATAAGGAGAAAAAATTGCGTCTATATCGTAACTCGCCTCGGTAGCTCAGTTGATAGAGCATTTGGCCCGGCAAGCCAAAGGTCCCGGGTTCGAGTCTCGGTCTAGGCGAAAATTTTTCTCTTCAAATATAATTTATCTTTCATTGAGAAGTGTTAAATTAATAATAAAAACATAACTATGAGGTATTATTTATTTAAGTAAAAGTCTGTCACCTCACTTCTCATTAGACTAGTTTCAGAACCACCTTTGGTTTCAGCCTCAGAGCACATGGTTGTTACAGGTGGATATGCAACCGTTGGCGCTGCGGCATTCTCAGGGGCCGGGACTCACACAATATCAGTGTCTGTCATTGTATTTGAGATGACAGGACAGATCACCCACATCATCCCCATCATGGTGAGTGCATTTTTATTTATACATGCTTTTAACATATAAACTCTTATAGCATTTAATATTTGTAGGAAATAAACACTATGAGTAAAGTAAAGTGATCCCAGAACAGACCCGGAGGCCATTGGGGTAGTAGGAGGTTAAGGCTCCCACTTTTCTAGTCTAGACAATCTGCACTTTATGTCAGCCGGAGTTTGTGAGCCTGCAGTTCGGCTGACGGCTCGCCTTTACCCCCAGAACAAGCGGTCTTGGTACTCATTATTTATGTTAGAGGGCTGAGTCGACCCCGGGCCCCCCCCATAGTGCTGCCAGAGGGTGGTTTGGCGTTAGTTTATTTAAAAATTCTGACCCCAACGGGACTTGAACCCGCGGACCCTTCCGGCTGGTAAGCTCAGTGCGTCTTAACTCAACTACGCTACGGCAGTGCCCCATAACCACTATGAGGTTTCTTCTAATTATTAAGGAGTTGGTCAGTTTGATCTCACCTCATATTTCTTGATTTATGGGCTGACCTGGTTTTTTTTTGTTGTTACATTTGGCACAACAGGTTGTGTTCAATGCATTCCAACTGTTGTTTTGCAGTTGTCCATCCTGTAAATTGATTTCTTCGCCCTCTGCTGGCTGACCAATGAACTTCCAAATAAAATGTATTTCTTTTCTCCGGGAATTTCAAAATTCATACTTTTCTTTTTATTCTTGCATTTGTAAATTTTCTCCCAAATTGTTACTTTCTTAGATTTTTCTAACTGTTTAGTAATTTGGCCTTAGTTTCAATTCTGTGTTTTTCTTACCGTGCATGTGCAGCTATTACAAAATTTTCTATTTCTCCATTTTTAACATTTCTAAGGTGTTCTCTTAATCTTGTATTTAAATTTCCTTTTGTTTTTCCTGTGTATATTTTTTTCATAATGTTTACAATCAATTTGATAAATCTCTGATTTGTTGGCGTCATCAATCTTTTCATTTTTGTTGGTTTTGATTCATTAAATAACTTTTCCTACTGGGGATTGAACCTGGGTCCATTGCTTACGAGGCAGCAACACTACCCCAAGACCACAGCAGTGAACAAGGTTCTTTTACAAGTCACAAATCTGTGATACAAGACCTGTAGCTTTATTTGCATTCTGAAACTTTACTATCTAACCTCTCTTGGTTAACTCTTGTTTTTTTTACCCCGACGCTATTAGGGCATCCGAGGGCTATGGAGCCTTTCTTTTCTTCCATTTCTTCTTTCCTTTATTTTCTTTTCTTCTCCAGAAAAGCCTGACCAGAGGCTGTAAGATGGTAGCCCCATCACTGGTCTAGCCTTCCTTTGGCCAGCAACCAATTGAAGGGACTATTATTATGCTTTCAAGTCTTATACGAGAATTTCCCAGAAGATGCTGGAGGGAAAATTTTCTATAGGATCGTAACAGGCCTTGGCCTAATACTTGGAAGGAAGAAGAAGAAGAAGTCATCATCAGGATTTTTATACCCTGAGAAATCCATCGACCCCGGCCAAGTTTAAACCTGTGAAGCTCAGAACTGTAGGCGAGCGAGATAACCATCAGGACGTATTGTTTGTTACAGATTGCAGTTCTCATCTCAAATGCAATCGCATCGTTACTTCAGCCATCGCTGTACGACAGTATTATTCTCATCAAGAAGTTACCGTACCTGCCTGACCTGCTGCCATCTAGCTCCAGTGAGTATAAAATGCTATACTAATTTTGAGCTAAGTTCCAGTTGTACTGTAAACAAACTTGTATAAGGTATTATTCCGTCTATTGGGGGAACCGTGGTGCTACTTTTACCCGCCATATGACTGAATTGTGTACGGAACTGTCACTAATAGAAACATTGTTTCTCCTATGTTATTTTTAGTCTGATCATCTTACCTCAATATTAATGTTGATTTGTTCTTGGACATATTTCAAAACAATTCTGTCCAGTCTGGACAAGCTGATGATAAAACAGAATTGTTTTTGAAACATGTCCAAGAACAAATCAACATTAATATTGAGGTAAGATGATCAGACTAAAAATAATATAATTAAAATAACCTCAAAATATCACTTCCTAAAATTAAATATTGTTTCTCTTTCCAATGTTTAGAAATTCTACAAAAGTGGCCATTTTGAAACAACTGAAATTCCAATGTATTCTGCATTGTGCATGCATAAGAATTAAACAATGCTTATTTAATCCATCAAAATTGTAATTATATTAATAAATTACATTAGGAAGTAACATTATGAGGTTCTGCTTAACCCATCAGATTTAAATGCTCAACACATTTGCCCAGAAATCAGATTTAAATCACCGTAAATTATATTGTCTATTTTCAGACATTCAAAACAAACAAAAGATAACGGTACTTGAGATCACAATAAGGATGAAGACCAAAACACATTCCTCTACTATTGATAAATGTTAACAAAATATTACCCTGCCAAGGAGTATACAAAAATTGCAAAATATATAACAGGCAGAGTTAAGCAAGTGTACCTCGTCTTCTGAGGTGAATGGGTTAATAAATAAGGTGAATCCAGAGCCATCTTACCTCGTAACTTTGAGAATTCATTGAAATTCACGGAGGTGCGAATGAATGAAACTGTGATTGTTGTGCAGGGATGTACAATGTGTACGTGGAGGACTTCATGGTGCGAGATGTCAAGTACATCTGGCACAACATGAGCTATGGGAAACTCAAGGAAATTCTCAAGGAGAATCGAAACTTGCGCAGCTTCCCTCTGGTGGACAACCCTGACTCCATGATACTGCTCGGCTCGATCCAGCGTCTCGAACTCATCAAACTCATTGAGCGACATATTGGGCGAGAGAGACGACTTCAGGTCGCTGCCAAGTGGCAGAAAGAGGCTCAGGAGAGGTGAGTTATAATCATACATTCATCTTCTTCTTAAGGCACTACAACTTCAAAATTGAATATTTTGGCCTTCTCAATAATCTTCTTCCAGACTCTTCTACCTTCTGCCAATTTCAGGTTTGTCAACCTTATATTAAGTTATGTAGGTAGAAAATAACACTATGAGGTTTATAAATAGTCCCGCACCGTAGCCGAGCAGTTAAGGTAGGAGGCCTTAGCGCAGAGCTACGGGACTTGCGCTGGTTCGAGTCTCCATGGGGGAAGAAATTTTCTCATGGCATTTCGGCCAGTATGGGACCGGTGCCCACCCAGCATCGTGAGCCAATTGGGTAGCTACAATAAGTAGCGGCTCCAGGTTGAGGAACCAGCTATAACGGCTGGGGGACTCGACATGCTAACCACATGTCACCCCTACACTGGCTGTTGATCATCTACCTCTGTGATTGACACATGTGGATGTGAAGGGCCAGCAGCCGGCTGGTAAAAGGGCAACCGCTGAAAAGTGGAAAGACCCTCAATCGATTTATAAATTAATGAGTCATTTTAACATCTTACCTCATATTTCCTGTTTTATCAAACACGGTAACTATAGTTTTCAAATGATCTTGTCATTCATTTTCAACCGCCATTATGACTACCGGATATTCGTTGGAACTTCGAAGTTTGTCAAATCAACACCAGATGGCAACGTTATAGAGGGAGATTCCAATGAATATCCGGTAGTCATAATGGCGGTTGAAAATGAATGACAAGATCATTTGAAAACTATAGTTACCGTGTTTGATAAAACAGGAAATATGAGGTAAGATGTTAAAATGACTTATTAATTAAGAACCTCATAATGTGTTTCCCAATTTTAACTTTGACTATGAGGTTTATTTTAATTTTGTTTAGTTGTTTCTTGACTCACCTCATACTTCTTAGCTCCCTTGCATATCCCATTGGACGTCAGTTGTGAACGTGAACAGCATTGAGAATGTCACAAAACAGTGACGAAATCTAGATATGCAAGTGAGTTAAGAAGTATGAGGTGAGTCAAGAAACAACTCAACAAAATTATCACCCTCATCTTCTTCAGATCCTCCCAAACATCATCCTGCCATCTCATTTTAACAGCTCTACTTCATGTAGGCCTCTATTTATATAGTTTTTTTAACTAATCTCTGTTGATCCATTGTTATCAGATGACCAAACCATCCAATCCTAAGAGATCTGATATCATTTATTATAAATGAGTTGATTATTTTGATTCACCTCATATTTCTTGATTTTTATGCACACCTGGTTTCATTGCTTTTGCGCACCATTGTCGATGCATTCCGACTCTTGTTTTGTGGTTGTCCATCCTGTAAGTTGAATTCTGCTCTCTCTGAAATCATACGTTCCACACCATTCACCTAAATGTTTTTTTGTTTATTCAATACTTTATTTTGTTCTTTTTTATATAGGCTATTAATCTTTTTTGGTAATTATTTTCTTTGTGTAAAATTAATTAATTAATTTTTTGACTGAATTAACGATTAATTCTTGTTATTATTATTAATACTCTCAAGGAATAATATTTAATAAACATATTAAAATATTCTTTATTTTTTCTTTCACTCACCTCATACTTCATAACTCCTCACAGACCCCAGTTTCGTCACATCATTTGTGACATTCTTAATGCTGTGTCATGTTCACAACTGACGTCCAATGGCCTTCTAGTCACAAATCATGTGACAAAACCGAGGTCTGCGAGGAGTTATGAAGTATGAGGTGAGTGAAAGAAAAAATAAACAATATTAAAAAACCTCATAGTGTTATTTCCTATCTACATAACTTAATATTAAATATATTCATGTATTATGTCAAATTTTTACGTGAAATTCGCCTGTACTTAAACTCAAATTCATGTTAAACAATTTTTTGATGCCTGGTTAGTGCATCAGAAGTTAGAACTGGAGATCTTGGGTTCAAAACCTGATTCAGGCAAAAAAAAAAGTCTTCATAAAAGTGATTTAACTAAGTGTATAATTTTTAATAGCAGACTTTTTTGTAAAAAAAGCAGGATTGCAAATACAAGTCGCAATCTAACGTTTTACAGTCAAAATTTGGACTAAAATTTCAGTATTTCTTGGGCCGATATTGTTTTACTGAAAAATTACACAGAGTAATTTGTGTTTCAGAGTCAAGGAGGAGCTGGAGAGGAAGATGTTTGAAGAGTCTCAGAAACAACGTCGTCCGAGCAGGTTTGAGGTGATACCTGCTCCTGACATACTCAAACTGCGACAGCACTCAACCAATGAGCTGCACTCACCAAATAATGTGTCCTACACCGACGGAGATGTCAATGGGGTATGTCACTTGACTTGTACAGAAATTCTTTCAAATCTTAAAACAAATGTCTGTCTCACAGCAATTACATGTAATATATACCAGCACATTACATGGTTTCAAATCCCAGTTTGGTCAAAAATTTCTCTCTCTTACATATTAAATGTATCACTTCTCACCGAATGACAAATTTTATTTGAAGAGAATAAATTTAGATCCATGAATTACATTTAATTTCACCATAAATTACCTAAAAGTTATAAAAGAATGTTATAAGTATTGTTGAAAAACGTTTAAAATATTACAAAATCTTAGTAAAGATACAAGAAGTATGTAGAGTAACAGTATTACAAGAATATACTATGAAAAATGAAGGGAAAGCTAATGTACTGTTGAGACAATATTTTTATGGAGCATCTTGAATAACTATATTGATTTATAATTTGCTGTTAACATATGGTTTGTGTTGCACAGTATAACCCAGTGTTTGGAAGTCAACCTAAGAAGTCGATCCTGAAGAAGACAAACTCGTTCAACCTGCGCAGTTTTAGTCCCGCAGTGAGTCCGAGCACCACTCCCTACACCACAGTCACTGGAGCAGAGAGCAGAATCCGAATGGCATTTGATGCAATATTCCGCAAGTCAGCAACTCTGCAGGATGTCAACCCAGACCCTGAAGCAGCGCTCGGAAGCAATGCAGATGTTCCTTCTATCACCGATGCTCCTTCCACACCTGTCAGCCCTCGGGCTTACAAGAAAGTTCAGCTTGTAAGTAATACTTTCTTTCAACATTTCTCACTAGAAGCTCTGATTATTCTAAACCTTTAGCTGACCCTTATTTATCAATGAGCAGACAAAGATGGTTGCCCCATTGTGGCAGAATTTAGAAAGTCACTTTCTACCTAAAGAGTCTATCTATCTACAATGGGATAACAGCCCAATGTTGGATCTTAGCCTCTCCTTTGTTAGGAGTTACTGGATCAAGTTAATTTACTTATTAATTAAAACATTTTGTCTGTTCATTCTTACCTCTTAGGGTCGAATCTATGAACGCATAAGACCGTAAAAGGCGTTCTCTGCTGAGAAAGTTGTATCCTAATACGATTTAGTTTACTCAGAAATCTGTTCATGCGATAATAATTGTTTTGAAATTCGTAAGCTACCTGACGAGGTAACTTAAGAGAGAAACGAATCATGAGAATCCCAAAGGGAACCGATGGTAACCGATGTAGTTTGAAACCTTGCCGCGTACCTTGCTGCTTTATCCAAGATGTCGGACCTTGAAGACTTCGATCATGTTTTCGGTATACACGGAGAAGAGGAATTTGAGAGAGTCTACCAAAGAATTCAACTGGAAGAACAGGAGAATCGGCGTAATATTGCACGATGCAGAAATCGTTGTATACGGTATTATTTGTGGGACGCAAGCGTAAATGCATTTCTCTACAGCAGATGAAAATAAGGAAGTGGTTTTATCACTGAGAATTCTGGGTAATTTCTTGCCAATATAACGAAAACTATGACTTTCATGCATGACCAGTTAGTGGGTAGCTAATTCGATCTTTGCATTTGCTCACGGTGAGTCAGCTCGAACATATGTTTCAGAGCTCCTTTAGCCCCATCATCAGCTAAGAAGCCCTGAAACATATGTTTGACAAAAACAACTCTAAGAGGTAAGAATGAACAGACAAAATGTTTTAATTATTAAACAAACCTCTTAATGTTACTTTCTGTTGTATTTTAAAATAATTTAGTTATGCTTAAATTATTTTGAGTCTGTTATATCTTACCTCAAAATTAATGTTGATTTGTTCTTGAACATGTTTCGATGCTGAAGATGATTAGAAGACTAATTGAAACATGTTCAAGAACAAATCAACATTAATATTGATGTAAGATATAACAGACTCAAAATAATTTAATTAAAAGAACCTCAAAATATTACTTCCTTAAATAAAACATTAGTTATGATTATTTCCCTACTGATGTCATGAATGGCATGCTGTCAACCTACCGACCTAATGAGACATCTAGTAGGCAACTAAAGTATTACTAGAATGATGAAGGTCAGTAAATTTTACTTAGTGTCGACCACGGTGGACTAGTGGTTATGCTCCTTGTCTCTGGTTCCAAGGATCACAGGTTCAAACCTGGCTGGAGTCGTTAGATTTTTTTAGGATGAAAAAATCCAAGGAGCAAGTCCTCCGAGAGGGACTTTAAGCGTGGGCCCATAGTCTGAAGATTTTTAGGCTCGTAAAAGTACCCTAAGCCTGAATAAAGAGGCCTCTAAGCAAAATTTACCGACATCAATGTCCTAGTAATAACTTAGTGGCCTGTTAGATGTCTGTTTGAGTCGGTGTGTTGACCGCATGACATTCATGACATCTATGGGCAAATAAGGTAACTAAAATTAATTTGGTTCAGTAACTCCTAACAAAGGTGAGGGTATGGCTCAACATTGGGCTATGCCATTGACGATAATAAAATAAAATTTTGCTTAGAGGCCGCTTTATTCAGGATTATGCCTGAAAATCTTTAGTTTCGGGAGTCACGAATTAAAGTCCCTCCTGGAAAACTTGTTACTTGGATTTTTCTATCCTAAAAATATACAAATTACACTGAGCAACAAAAAATAAACTTTTTTTTGTCTCAGAAAGAAAAATATGTGATTCTGATAGTATTTTTTCTCCTGAATTCAAATATGATATCGGTTTTTCTCCATCACGCAAGGTTTCCGAGAGGCAGGTTTTTATAATATCAAACACTTTAATATTTTCTACATTCGTAGCTACACAATATTTGAACATTTGGACTCACTTAGAAAGTAAGAAATGACGATTTTCTGCTATATTTCGCCTGTGAAGCATCCCTCTTGATGGTCCAACAATAATCGGCCAGCATATTAGGATTCCATTTGCCTTGATATCTCTTTTCCATAGCTGAAATCTCCTGATGAAAGTGTTCCCAGTGCTCATAACAATATTATAGCCGGTCTTGGTGCAAATTCTGAATATGATTTAAAGAAGATTATTGCGCTCTGTACTTTAAGACAATTGCGTTTAATAACAAGTATTTTGTCTCTAGGATTTGCTGGGTTAGCTTTTTTCAACCTATTCGCTCAATGGACAAATAGACGAAAAAGCATATTTAATTTTAGGAAGTTATATTTTGAGGTTATTTTAATTATATTATTTTTGGTCTGGACATCTTACCTCAATATTAATGTTGATTTGTTCTTGGACATGTTTCAAAACAATTCTGTTTTATCTTCAGCTTTCCCAGACTGGTTTTATTTAGTTGGATTATGTTGCACCACCTGGATGTCGATGTCAGCTCCATCCTGTGGTTGGCCAAAGAACCTCCAAACAAGATCACCCTCCATTGGAATATCAAAATTCATAACTCTGTTTCTGTTCTTCTGAATATAAATTTTTTCCCAAATAGTCAGCTCTTTTGTATTTTCTAACTGTTTTAATAATTTAGTGTCTGAATTTATATTATGTTTTTCAGACCAAACATGAGCAACATTTATTAAAAAAATTATTATTTAAATCCATTAATTGAAATTGAAATAAAAATAACTATGGGTGATGGAGAAATTCCAAATACGTATTTGAAAACACGATATAAAACTGCATTAAGTACAACTATTGGTACTCATGAGACAAAAATCATGTGACCAGTGTTATTAGTTTTCTTGTGTTGTTAAATTGGTAAATTTATTGTACATACTTTGAGAGTGAAACATGATGTTTATTTTGTTTAGCCACGTGAAACGAGTGATCGACATGTCTCCAGAAGACCAGAAGCAGTGTGGGAGGAGGAAGAGATGAACAAGGGCGTCAGCTTCGACAGGTTGTCACCATAGATCCTGCGCCCTTCCTTCCAGTTGGTGGAGAGAACTTCACTGCTCAAATTCACTCCATCTTCTCGATGGTGGGAGTGAACCACGCTTACGTAACAGCCATCGGGAGACTGATAGGTGTGGGTCGCCTTTTTTAAAGAACTGAGAAAGGGCGATCGAGGATTCTAACTCAGGGAATGCACCTTCATCGCAGCCTCCGCATATTACTGTTACCCCACCTCCTGCCTCCTTCTGCCTCCGGAGGAACGAGGGGGGAACGCCCCTCATGAGTGATTTCAGCTTGTGACAGCACTGTCACATCCATGGACTCAGCGCTGAGCACCAACACGGCGGCCAGTGACACGTCTACTGAAGAACCCACCGAGATCGTGATACTGGAGCAGATTGGTATGCTATCGCTTGAATTCAATGTATTTTCCACACATCTTATGAGTTATGCAAAGGTGGGTGTTTGAACCCAACAACTCATAGGTACAAGTCTGTTTTCTCAGATCGTGACAAACCAAATTTGTTTATATTAAAGCACCATGGATACTCTATCAGGAAAGTTGATAGGAAGTAACACTATGAGGTCCAGAGGGAGTTGGCAAGTGGATAGAGAAGGATGAAAGAAAGGCCATAGAGGACATAAAGCCCACTTGGGTAGTAATAAGAAGACGAAGACTTATGAGGTATTCTATCAAAGGAAATTGAACACCTCGTCTCAAATTTTTGTCTCTCATCCCAGGACATTTTAAAAAACATTAAACTGAAAATATATTAAACTGTTATATTAAATTAATGTTGGGGAAGTAAACATTGGAGGTATAATCACTGAATTATATTTTTTTAGTCTGATCATTCTTACTTCAGGTAGCTCAGTTGGTAGAGCACTTGGGCCGGAAAGCCAAGGGTCCCGGGGTTTCGAGTTCCGGTCTATGGCGGAAAATTTTTTTCTTCAAATTTAATTCAATATTAATGTTGATTTGTTCTTGGGCATGTTTGCAACACAATTCTGTTTTATCGTCAGCTTGTCCAGACTGGTTTGATTTTATGTTGCTACGTTGCATGCCGGGATGTCGATGTCAGCTCCCATTCTGTGGTGTGGCCAAAGAACCTCGAAACAAAGATGGAGCTGACATCGACATCCAGGGTATGCAACATAAATCAAACCAGTCTGGTCAAGCTGACGATGTTGAAAACAGAATTGTTTTTGACACATGTTCAAGAACAAATCAACATTAAATATTGAGGTAAGATGATCAGACCAAAAATAATATAATTAAAATAACCTCAAAATATCACTTCCTAAAAAATTAAATAATAGTTACTAATCATTGAAATTCGGTCGGAGAACATTTTTTTGATTTGAAAAACACAAATTTGTGAGGTGCACTTTTCAAAAAAAAAATAATTTCTCCAACGAATTTAAAAAATAACTGTTATTTCTCCCAGGTATATTTACATGGATGTGAAACGTTGACTCTTACTTTAACGAGGAGGAGAAAAAGATTATGAGTATTTGAGAATAAAGTTCTTAGGAAAATTTTTGTGACCAAAGAGAGATGAACAGACATGTGAATGGAGAAGACTACCATAACATTAAGTTTACATGATCTTTATCGGAAACCAGATTATAAGGCCTAATAGAACCATTAACTCTCATAGACTGCTATGGACAGGACATGAGGCCACAAATTAGGTATAAAAGAGGTGCAATGAAAGCTTTCTTGCAGGGAAAAACCCGAGGGGAAAAATGCCCAGTTTGGTAGACCAAGGAAGAGGTGGGAGAATAACCATTAACCATGATTTGAGGGGATAGTTTATTATAGGGGATGATTGGAAGACATTTAACTCAGGATTGGGTGTTATGAAGAGCTTATATCCCCGTGGCTATGATGTTCGTGTGTTCAATAGTGCAATGAGTTAACTACCTGAATCATGTTCAAAAGACATTTCCTTTCATTTTCCAACCAAAAAGCCGACTCAAAAGGCTGATAAGAAAGCAAATGGTCCATTGAAACATGTTCTGGATGAGAGAGCAAAATATGGCAATTGTTTGATATAAAACTTAGCTAAACTCCATGGTATGACTGGCATCACCAGCTGGCTGCTAGCCTCACATCCACATGTGGTTAATAATCCAGCCAGTATAGTATTTCCTCAACCTGGAGCCACTAATTATTGGAGCTATTGGCCCCATGGGGACAATTCCTTACAAGGACTTTGGTTACCATGTTGATTGCTGGCTAAACATCCCATATGTGTTACTCACAGAAATTGACAATCATCTACCAGTATATGGTCTTGCATGTATTACAGCTGGTTTTTCTCATCTTGGAGTCGCTCTTTGTTATAGCTATGGCCACATGTATTAGCCAAAAGTTCCATGAGAAAATGTTCTTCCCCACAGGGCCTTCCTCTACCCCTGTGGCAAAATATAGAAGTGATTAAAACCAATAAAAATTAAAAAAATTGCAGTTTTGGGCTTCCAGAACTTCTAGTCTATACTAAGCCTGTAATGATAAACTGACACAACTACTCATTTTACAGTTAAAAATGCTTAAAAATAGCTAAGTTATTGATTTTTAATATATTTTTATTTTACTATCATTCATCAAATGAGTGCAATTTGTAGCCATTAAAAGCATTAGCCTCAGATA
>JASPKZ010000606.1:0-20833 GCA_030220185.1 Diploptera punctata | reverse complement strand
ACAAATCTTTTGTGCAGAATCTTGGTACCACCACTTGATTATTGTGAAATTATATATAATGATCTAAACTATGACTTGTCGCAGAGATGCCGCGTGTGCATAAATGCTTGCGTTCGATTAATTCTTCAATATCCGCCGGTATGACATATTTCGACACTTTTAATAACCTTCTTGGCTCCGTCTTACTGACAGCGTAATTGCACTCTCTTTCACTACTTTTCAAGGTCGAATTCCCTACATTACCTAATTACCTGGCGTCTAGATTTGAGAAGTATCCTCCTACCACAATATTGACACTAGATCCAAGATAACAGTCTGCTAACCAATTCCTCTCATAGCAGTCATCCTATTTACTTCCTTCACAGTGCCTATGCCCCGCTCCTGGAATCTCATTCATCAAGATCTCAGGGGCCGCACACTGGTTGTACCTTAAGTCACGCTTATACAGTTACCCTGTTGTCTCAATAATTAATTTTTCTCTATTTATTTAATCTTTATTACTTGTCATGATCGTTCCTTTTTTTTTTTCTATTGTACATCTTATTTATTTAATTCGTTAATTTAGAGTAAATCCAAATACATTAAAATATTAATTTGTATGTTATTCATACCTTGTTATCTTTTTTTTTATATATATATTGTAATTTAGATTAGACTATTTTTTGTTTGTATTTTTTAAACCTGGTTGATGGTAGTAGCCAAGGCTTAAGGCCTTAAACTCTGCCAGTAAAATAAAGCTATTATTATATTATTATTATATTATTATATTATTATTATTATTATTATTATTGTACGACCGACGCACTTCCTTAAAAAAAAATGTGGGCTTGGAGAAAAAAAAAAATTCACGATAATGAACAAACATTGTTGTTATCGGGTGGATCATAAAATGGCTATACTTTTATCGCTTTGTGTGAGAAAATATTACCTTACTGGAAAAATAAATTACCGTTGTAAAGGCATTATTCAGTTACCACAACGGAAATATAAACAAACCGGTGACTTACGTCATTAGTCACAACGGCGTGAATATGCAACAGCAAATTACAATTGGCTGCATGGGCAATAACGTATGTTAATGATCTGAGGCCGCAAGACGGGCAAGACGTGAGTTTAACGTAGCATTGCAGCCGTCGACTGTGGGGACGTGGAGAAAACGACTGCTGGGAACGGGGAATGATGCAGAAAATCAAACATCCTGGAAGTCCTCGCATTAGCACGGATGCAGAAACAACGAAGAGAATTGTGGAGGCGTTGCGACGCTAGCCCACAAAAATCACCCGCCAAGCTGACGTGAGCGGTGTATTTGTTTTGTTTTTGTTCTGTCATTGTAATTTGAAGGATTCGTTTCCTAATGATAACCCATATTTCTTTAATATATATATTCATCACAAAATGCGATCAAACGTATAGCCATATTTCCGAATCACTCTGTATTGCGGAAACAATATGTTTCACGGAAATAGTATTTTACAATGCACGGTTGGGAAGTGGGTTTTTATAGAAGTGAGGATATATTTAAAAATCGAGCTATAGCGAGGACAGAATATGTAAAGTATAAATAATAGTTCTAAAAACACGCTTTATTAGAAACCCGAACCAAAAAAATGAAAAATAATTTTAATTTCCACACACTTAGGTATAAAATTAAAGTGGTCAACAAAAACTCATCTCCAACACATCTAGAATAAACTACAGTTATCACAAAAATAATAATTTTTACCATCAAAAGCGTGGGGTGCTCTATATCACTTAATATATTTGATAATAAACAGACATTGGTTAAAGTCAAGTCTCTAGAGAAGGAATGTAAAAATCCTATAGAGCACCCCACGCTTTTGATGGTAAAATTATTTTCTTTTTGTTGATAACTTTAGTTTTATCTAGATGTGTTGGAGATGATTTTTTTTGTTGACCACTTTATTTTTATCCCAAGCGGTTGTTGAAATTCAAATTTATTTTTCTTTTTTTTAGTTCGGTTTTCTAATAAAGCGTGTTGTTTTAGTTTTTTTAAATTATTATTTATTTTTTAGTTTAATATTTTACAGATAAGATACAAATGTAAATATCTTTAAATTCGATACTATTGTATTAATGAGCTAAACGTAATACTCTTCTATAAAAAATGCTCCCAGCTGGATTTGAACCAGCGAACTATGGATTACTGAAATTATTTACCACTGCGTCCACCGCTCTACCAACTGAACTCTTACAAACGTTGACTAAAAGGTCGCCAAGTCCGCAACCTATTTACCAGTTTCATTTGTTTTATCTTCTGATGATTCTGGCCAGTATTTAGAGAACACAATATGAAATTATTGTATTGTCAGGTCCTTTACAAGAATAAACGTTTCAAGTCGATCCAATGTTCTCATGGGTGAATCGTTTTCAATTATTCCGTACATAGTACAAAGGACCTTTTTTTTATTTTCTGATGATTCTGGCCAGACTTTGGAAACTAAATATGAATTATTGTATGACACTGGTCCTTTACAAGTATAACAACGTTTCAAGTCGAAATCCACTGATTTTAAGTGAGTCAAATGGCGTTCAAAGATTTCCGTTACATAGATAGATAGATAGATAGGATAGATAGATATATAATAATAGATATATAATAGATCGATAGTAATACGATAGATAGATATAGACGATAGATAGATAGATACGATAGATAGATATAGACGATAGATAGATAGATACGATAGATAGATATAGACGATAGATAGATATAGACGATAGATAGATAGATACGATAGATAGATATAGACGATAGATAGATACGATAGATATAGACGATAGATAGATAGATAGATAGATAGATAGATAGATAAGATAGATAGATAGATAGATAGATAGATAGATAGATAGATAGATAGATAGATAGATAGATAGATAGATATAGATGATAGATAGATAGATATATACAGGTCAAGCTAATATAAAGCGTGTAAAAATGAATGTTTGTACTAGACATGCTCTGGGGCGTAATCAGATGCGCACTGGGGTACCAACCCAGAGGTCTGGGTTCAAGTCCCATCCAAGCATTTATTTTTATTATCATGTCATATTAAGCTTGCATTGCTCAAGGTCAAAATTTTAATTATAACATATATATATATATATATATATATATATATATATATATATATATATATATATAACTTGAATAAAATCAGGACAGTGTGTTGATAGGATAAAGAGTCTAAAGTAATATGTATAGTAAATGATAATACATTTCAAAAGTTGCCAAACTTATTAAATTTTAACTTTTTCTATACGTATCATAGAAAGTAGGAAGAGTAAAATTCTATGTGATTCTTTCGTTGGAAAATGTGGTACTGGCAGGAATATTGACAAAGTCTCAAAAGATGAAAAAGAAGAAAAAAAAGAAGGAATGAAAAGAGTGTATCCGTGTATAATGAGGGAAGCCTGCTGCAAGAGACATAATGAGCAAGAGAGAACCGAATGGACGTGGATGAAATGGAGATAATGAGGGCGAAAGGCGCACAAAGACGTTGTGCAACTGTTTCAGATGGTTGGCTGCACAAAAAGAAATGTACAGTATCTGTACAATGTTACTGAAAATCCAACTATCTGATTTCTAAAGATGTACGCTATTAGTGACAAGATTTGTTACAAAAGTATGGTCTCCCTTTCTTGTAGTTCTCTTCTATTTACAGAAGTTAAAAATCATATATCGTAAATGCATCCAAAGTCAATAATAATAATAATAATAATAATAATAATAATATTAATAATAATAATAATAATAATAATAATAATAATAAATTTTGAAAAGAAAAAAATATCGAAAATATAGTGAAAAAGAATGCAAAATTATAAGAAAAGTTTTAGGTGCACAAGTCATAGGTGAACCATTTAGACTCAGAAGTAAAAAGGAAATAAAAATATATACAGACATTCATAGTGATATTAGAAAACGAAGGTTAAAATTTTATAGCCATATTAAACGAATGAACTCAAATAGGCTTACAAAACAGATAATGGAATTCTACGAAAACAGAAGTAAAGCTCCAGTGGATACCATGAAGTGGATTGATGAAGTCAAAAAGGACTTAAAATTGGCAGAAATTACTAAGGAAGATATCCCAAACAGAAATATATTTAAAATTAAGGTGAATAAGTGGCAAGTTGACCAAGAGGACAAACCGAAGTAAAAAACTGGAACAACTTGGACAGATGAGAGAAAACTAGCTCATAGCAAAAGAATGAATGAAATTTGGGCTCAAAGGAAACGCCTCTAAGTACTTTGCGTAGTCCTACATGGGCTCATCCGCAATTAAAAATAATAATAATAATAATAATATTTTTTTATTTATATACAGAATTTTAATGTTTACATATCTTTCTTTGCCTAAAGTTTTATTTTTCTTCTCCACTCGTCTCTCTCCATCCAATTCATGTACTCCAGTCCTCTTGTTCTCATTCCAGTTCTTATTTCCTGCATCCACGAGTTTCGAGGTCTTCCTCTCCTCCTTCTTCCAGGTGGACACCATTCCAATATTTTCCTGGGTAATCTTTCTTCTTACATTCGTCGTACGTGCCCATACCAATTTAATTGCTTATACCGTATATAATCTATTATTGAATAACCAATATTCATTTTGTTCTCTTATGACAGTATTTCTTATTTTTCTAATTGTGAACATCTCGCTGCTCTCCTCAAGAAATCCATTTCCATCGACATAAGTTTTTGTTCTTGCTCTTCTCAAGAAATCCATTTCCATCGACATAAGTTTTTGTTCTAAGTTTTTGTTGAATTTCCAAACTTCAGCTCCATATGTGGCAGTACTTCTCACTACTGAATTATATATTTGTAACTTATTTTTCCTGGGGGAACGCCGTAGCGTAGTGGTTAAGGCACTGAGCTACAAGCTAGAGTGTCGAGGGCTCAAGTCCCGTTGGGGTCAGGATTTTTAAACTGGCCCAAACTCTCTGGCGGCACTATGGCCCTGGGGTCGACTCAGCCTATAACTGAAATGAGTACCTGACGCTTGTTCTGGGGGTAAAGGCGGCAGTCACGCAGGGCTGACAACCCGGCTGACGTAAAGTGCCGATTGTCTAGAAAAAGTGGGAGCCTTAACTTCCTACTACCCCAAGGGCTTCCGGGCCTTTTGTGGGATCACTCTTTTTTAAACTTATTTTTCCTGGTTATATGTCTGTTCCATAAGACTCCATTCATCATTGCTGTTATTGCTCTACCTTTATTTATTTTGTTCTTAATATCACTTTCTTGTTTATCCTCTTTATGCCTTTTCTAAATCCACAAATGTGAAATGAACTTGTTATTCGTATTTTCAATCAATTACTTTACCACAAATATGTGATCAATTGTAGATCTCTCAGACCTGAAGCCTGCTTGTACTTCATTCTCCTTATGTTTATAATTTTCTTCCAAATAGTATTTGATTATTTTTCCATATATACGGCTAATAACATTCATTACGGTGATTCCTCTATAATTATTGCACTCATCCTTTCTTCCTTTCTTATGAATAACTGATATTAACCCAATTTTCCATTTTACTGGTACATCTTCTCCGTTTAGGCATCTCTCAAAAAGGTTCCTTAACAATTCAAATAATTTCCTTGTGCCATATTTAATTAATTCTGGTTGTACTCCTTCTTCCCCACAAGCCGTTCCATTTCTTAAACTTCCAATTGCTATCTCTTACTTACTTACTTACTTACTCACTGGCCTATCGAACCCGTAGGTTCATGGCCGCGCGGACATAAGCTCTCCATACATCCCTATCCTGAGCTAATGCTTTCCAATCATTCCCTGTATAATCTACGTCCCTCAAATCATAGTTAATATTGTTTCTTCCACCTCATTCTTGGTCTACCAACTCGGCATTTTCCTTCTGGCTTTCCTACAAGAAGTTTCCATGCACGTCTTTCATTCCCCATACGCGCAACATGTCCTGCCCATCGCAGTCTACGAGACTTAACTGTTCTTATTATATCTGGCTTCCTATAAAGACCATGTAGTTCATTGTTATGTAGTCTTCTCCATTCACCTGTCTGTTCATCATCTCTCTTTGGTCCAAAAATTTCCCTAAGAACTTTATTCTCAAATACTCGCAATCTCCTTTCCTCCCTTAAAGTAAGAGTCCATGTTTCGTACCCATATAATATAACTGGTAGAATAATAGTTTTATGTATTTTCAGCTTAACGTTTTTTGAAAGGAGTTGGGACATCAAGAGTCTCTGCAATGCATAATAGCACGCATTTCCAGAATTGAGCCTATGTTTAATTTCTTTGTGCTTCTCATTCCTATTTGTGATTATTGTTCCTAGGTATTTGAATTCAGCCACTTCCTCAAAATTTCCCTCATTTGTCCTTAGCTGTCCATTTCCATTATATACTGAATTTCTACGTGTGACCATATATTTAGTTTTATTGATATTTACTTCCAGTCCCAAGTTCTTAGTGTTACTCAATAGTGTGTGCGTGTTGGCCTTTAGTATCTCCTCGCTATCGGCCAGTTGCTATCTCTACTGTCTCAATATCTAAATGTATACTCGTTCTGTTTTAATAATAATAATATAATAATAATAATAATAATAATAATAATAATAATAATAATAGCTTTATTTTATTTGGAAGAGTTAAAGCGTTAAGGTATTGTCTACCACTCAACCAGGTTAAAAAAAAACGAAAATTATTCTTACATCTAATTACAACAAACATAAATATACATGATACGTCTACAATATAATTATGTAATATATAAAAATGAATGTTTGTTTGTTTGTTTGTTTGATTGTACGTACTTTATGCGCGGCCATACCGTTGATCCGATTTTGATGGGGTTTTTGCAAAATGTTCAGGAGATTCCCGGGATGAACATAGGCTATAAGAGAATTGCGATACTCAACTCCTACACCCATAAAAATCGCCCTTTGTAGTGGAAAAAGTAGATTACGCTGCCTAAACCATAACAAATACACAACATTAATGTACACAGAATTGAATATCTCAAAAAGCTCAACAAAAAAGCCCGCGACAGCATATGTTTATCTCTTACGGATAACTCACAATAACCATTTTTGTCTTTCATTGATGCCAAGAAGATCGAGGCAAGTGCTTAGATTCCTGTGCAAGCATAGCAGAAAAATACGGGTATTCTTTTAGGGATAGGCCTAACTCATAATAACGAATTTTGTCTTTTAGCTCATTTACGCTAAGAAGATCGACATAAGTAGATTCCCGGGCAACACCGTGTAATCAGCACGGGGAATCTTAAATAATTATGATATACATTTATAATTATTTTTCATCTTACTTATTCAACTAATCATAAGAAGTACATTAATTTTTGTCTTTCAGCTCATTTATGCCAAGAAGATCGGGATGAGTTGATTCCCGAACAACGCCGGGTAAACAGCACGGGGTATCCAAAAACAATTACGATATAAATTTTTGTCTTCACTTATTTAACTAAACATAAAATACATTAATTTTCGTATTTTAGTTCATTTATGTCATAAAGATCGGGATAAGTAGATTCCCGGGCAACGCCGGGTAATCAGCACTGGGTATCTAAAAAATATAATCCTATCATGTATTCAACTAAACATAAAAGGACACTAATTTTCATTTATTTAGGCGTAGCAGCGCACGCCGGGTATTAGCTATTATATTATAAGACATTCCCCCTTGTCACATATCGGGTAAGTTAATTAATTATTGATACTCAATGCAGCAATATGGAGCCGGAACAGGCTAGCAAAAAGCCTAAAGAGTGACGAAAATGACGAATAAGTTATTCAATGTCGAATGAATCACTGACATATTTTAATCTCCTGACATATTTTAATCTTGCCGAATATTTTAAAAATACACAAATTGAAGTGTAGTTAATTAAATAAGTTATGAATGTATAAAATGATATAATTAAAGAAGGCGTTTGAAATGCAATGTACTCTATGGTATACAATTTCCTGATGCTATCAGTTTTCAGGGCGTCTCCATAGTTCAGTACACGAACAGGTCCATCGCAATCAATTATTTAATTATCCCAGATAATATTCAGTTACGTAAAACACAGTCGCTTTATTTCCCACAAAACTCGCAAAACAATTCTTATCCCACAGTATTTGTGTACCACACACTTTTCTTTAAAACAGGCTGTTGTTTTGGCGAACTGGCCACGGCAAAAGTTTATAAGTATATGCAGTGACTCAAAAGGTTATATTTGTGAAATCTTCTGCTTGCTAATCTTGTCAGGCCATGTTTCCCTTAAACAGAGATTTAGGCTTGTTCCGTTGCCGTGGCGTAAGGGGTTTTTTAGGTAGAGTCCCTACCTTCCACTTCGGCGCGACCGGGTTCGATTCCTTGGCGGGTAGGGGATTTTAAATCTCCACCCTAGGTCGGGGTGTGTGTGTCCTGTCCTTGTGTCTATGTGAGGATATAAAAGAAAGTTACAAAAAGCAGGTTAAAACAAAAAGGGAAAAAGGGTTAAAACAAAAAGGAAAAAAAACAGTAATTAAACGAGGAAACAAGCGCTGTCCCCCTACAGTGACGAATTTGAACCACATTCAGTTACACTTCGTTTCATATAGATGTCATTTGAGTGGTCCATGGTCAGCGTTCCGCCTAATTCTGACATCTAGGAAACCAAGGTAGTACTAGGACGGGAAAAATTTCCCGGGGTAAATATTGCCTAGAGGCCATTTCATTTAGGCTTAAGGATCTTTTACGAGCCTCTGAAAATCGTCAAACTCGGGACCCACGGCCTTAAGTTCACCTCTCGGAGGACTTGCTCCTTGGATTTTTCCATCCTAAAAATAAAAAATCAATAGATCCCGGCGGGATTTGAACCCGCAACCCTCGGGACCAGAGAAGAAAAAAGAGCATAACCACTAGTCCACCGCGTACCAGGTGATAAAAATCACTTTATTTTGGATCTTTTTTTTTAATGTCGCGCGCCGCGATACCGAGTGGTTAAGGCAAGAAGCCTTGGCGCAGAGCTACGGACTTGCGCTGGTTCCAGTCTCCATGGGAGAAGAAATTTTCTCATGGAATTTCGGCCAATATGGGACCGGTTGCCCATCCAGCATCGTGATGCATTTGGATAGCTACAATAAGTAGTGACTCCAAGTTGAGAAGACCAGCCTATAAACGGCTGGCGGACCCCGACATTCTAACCATATATCACCCCTACACTGGCTAGATTATCATCTACCTCTGTGATTAACTCATGTGGAGTGTGAGGACCAGCAGCCGGATGGTAGGATCAAGGGCCTTCTAGGTCCTGTCGTGCTTGAAGTAGTTAGAATCCATTGGTTCTCTTTTATGAGATTTTCTGGCTTTCTCCCCCGGCATTGGTCGGATTTATTGTAATTATTTTTTTTAGGTTGGAGCACCTGGAAGGTGGAGTTACATTATACCGTTGATAAGATACGTAATAGATAATAATGAAGATCCAGGAGATTTCTTAACCTAAACTTAATCTAAACTCCACACCATAGGCAACCACAGGATCAAAAATATAGCCTAAATACAACATGTCCACAAATATAGTAGGCCTATCATACTTTAAACTCAATACTAGTACAATTCATATCAAATTCCGTTGAGGTGAAGTCATATGATGAAAGTTAAAAATTAAATTGTACCTGTTGGTAGGTGCCGTCGTCCTCACACTTTGTTAAAATATTGTATATAAAATTAACTGGAGCGCTTTCGGAAAGTTATCTTCCACTCTTCTGCAGCTTTAGCTTCTGCTACTTGTTGTGTACGGTGATGTATACTCCAACTGTTTGTAGCAGGCAACTGACTTGTTTTTGACGATCTCGTATAATAGGTTTGACTGGGGTGCGTTCTCATTAAGAAGAGAGGTGGTTGTTTTTGTTTCCTTTAATAATTTCAAGGCCTTCAAATATATTTATCCTGGCTGGAAACGTCTTTCTCGGGGGATTATCGTGAGATTATCTCTCATCATATACTTTAAACTACTATTACGTCGCTTTGGATTAATCGTATCTAAATGAAATTGGTGACAATTCAAAAGAGAAACCCAAAACGTTTTTGCTATACCTCATAGGACATTAAATGTGGGCCCCCACGAGGACGCTGCAGACATCATGTCTGCTAAATATACAACAATGGACACAAAAAACATGATTAAAATTTAGTTTTAGTATCTGTATTGTTGTCCATTATTCTCTATTGTTGACATTGTTAACATGCCACAAAAACTTTTTGAGTTTCTCTGTGATTGTCAAAATTTTCATTGATATGAGTTATAGCAAAGCCGACGTCGGTAGTAGTTTGAAGTATGACACTATATTTGTGGACACGTTTTTATTATATGGACTATTTAACTCATGCCCCAAATGGGAGGCACATGACCAATCACGTTTCAATGATTTCGTTTTACAACCAATCAGAGTCGTGTTTCACGAAATATTTATCAGTGTTATAATTACCATATTAAAGAAAGCTCCTCCTTTTTTAATATTCTGAACAGGTCTGACCGTTATTTTGCAGTGACTGAGGCTATAAGAAAATACGGCTTACCAGATTGTATATATAGTGCATACATGTCAACATTTGTAACAATTGATTATACCCACCAAAAAAAAAGAAACCACTGTTTGCACTTTCTTAAATGTATTTTTTCCCAGGCAATAATCCAGAAAAATATAATTGTCATATTTACATCATACGACATCAGAAATGAATTAATATACAGATTGATGGTTTCATTTTTTCTCCACTAGAGAGTCATTTTTACAATATGGGCGTTCCTTTGGTAATAAATAGTATGATCTGGTTGCAGTGCAGGGATAAACAAAAGAAGCAAGTAAGCAGTAGAAGCGTACCTATCGTTTCTCATTTGTTTTAAAAACATCCGCCGTTTGCACTAAATATATAATATTTTGAAATAACTACAGTTAAATAAGGATTTGTGAGTAAACAGCTTCTTATTTTATTCGTTTAAATAGTCCTAAACAAATGCCACTCTTGATTTCAAAATTCTCTAGATAAATTCACTCCTCACTTCGTGAGTCGTGAATTTATCGATAATTTGGAAATCACTCGTGGCATTACTTATGAATAGTTTCCGAAATAATTGAATTTAAAATAGTCTAACATATGATGTACATATCATGTATATTAGCCTTGTTTCTGTCCATAGTGTCGCGAGTCAGGACGTAACGTAAACAGATGTCCTCTTCTTGGATGGTCAAATTCACTGTACTTAGAAAGTGATTCTAAGTTACGCTAAGCTAATTACTGAACTGCAAAGTTAAAAAATCGCGTTAGTAGACGACAAAAACTAAACTCAACGATACCAAAAACAGAGCCAGCGTTTTCTTTCAGCTCTATAGTAGGGGTTGGACTGTAGAGGGAGAGGTACCCTCAGTTTAAAAAAAGACAAAGTATAACGATCCTTACCAGCGAGATAACAGTGGGCGAAGTATACAAATTATATAAAAATCAATGTTTGTTGGTTTGTTTGTTCATATTGTATGCGCGAGCATACCGTTGATCCGATTTTAATAGGATTTTTTGCAAAATGTTTAGGAGATTCCAGGGACGAGCATAGGCTATAATATAGTTGTGATATTCAACTACTTCACCCCTAATAATCACCCTTTGTAGTGAAGAAAATGTGAAATAAAGTCCCTACTTTGATGCTTAAATGGCTTACGCTGCCTAAACTATAACAAATACACTAAATTAATGTACACAGAATTGAATACCTCAAAAACCTCTACAAAAAAAGTCCGCGACAGCATATGCTTATCTTTACGGATATACACACAAATAACCATTTTTTGTCTTTCATTGATTCCAAGAAGATCCGGGATAAGTAGATTCCCGGGCAAGCGTGCTCTGTCATACCGTTCATCCGATTGAGATGGGGCTTTTTGAAAAATGTTCAGGAGATTCCGGGCATGAACATAGGCTATAAGAGAGTTGTAATACTCAACCCCTTCACCCCTAAAATCACACTTTGTAGTGAAAAACGAGTCCTATTCTGAAGTAATATAAAAAGTTATGTAACATCTTGGTAAAGTTTAGTCGAAAAAAAAATCTTTATCTCATTATTATGAAATTATTATAGGCCAATTTAACAATATTTTAAAACTATTTTTAATGTTTGTACTATACATATGCTAGGATTTATTACAATATTGTGTTTTGAATGCAGTTTGAAATGGATTATTGGAAAAGAGCTGCCAGAAAAATCTCGACTGGAAAGAATTAGAAATACAGAAATAAGAAAATGGATGAATGCAGAAAAGAAAATAATGGATGAGATCGAACACAGAAAGCTAAAATTGTATGGACACGTAAGAAGAATGCAGGATGGAAAGACTACCAAAGACTGCCTATACATGGAAAATTGAAAGATAGGAGCAGAAAAGGAAGCCAAGAACAACCTGGAAGAATAGCATTCAGAATTCAATGAGGAAATTTGGTTGTAACGGATGAGACAGAGGGCAGAGAACGATGGAGAACTTTAATTAAGGGAAATTTGTGAAGTTTATTACAAACTGATAGTCTATAAGTTCGTAGTCATTATGTTATTTTTTCTTCTTTTCATCACGTTTAGGCTTATACTAGCCTGTTCCGGCTCCAAATTGCACTGCTCTCTCCATCTTTTCTTTGGCTCTCCCAAACTTCTTATTCCTCGTGGTGAATAGCTGTATGCTTGCTTTTGGTATTCTATTCTCAGTCATCCGTGCCAAGTGTTCTTTCCAATTTGTTCTGTATTCTCATTGTTGTGTTTAATTCTCTAATTTTAGCTGTTGTTTCTATTCTGTGTTATGTTTTTTTTGTCTGTGTCTTGATATCCGTATATCGGCCTGTGTATTTTTTAACTCATTTAATTACTTAGATTGGTTGGAGATAAAACCCTCAATGGATGAGGAAAATTCTCAAAATGAATGAAACCATTGTTTTGTTTAGAATTTATAATCTTTTGTCCTTCCTACAAACAGAAACTTGCTGTTTCGATCCGATCGGATTGAGGGTCTTTCCCTTTTCAGGGTTGCCGCTTTTACCACCGGCTGCTGGCCTTGCATCCACATGTGTCAATCACAGAGGTAGATTCAAACATCCATTGTAGGTGTGACAGTGTGTGGGAGGCAGTCGAGTCCACCAGCCGTTATAGCTGGTTCCTCAACTGGCCCTGGAGTCCGTACTTGTTTATTTAGCTACCAATTGCCTCACGGTGCTTTGGGTGGGCACGGTCCCATACTGGCCGAAATACCTATGAGAAATTTCTTCCCCCATGGAGACTCGAACAGCGCAAGTCCCGTTAGCTCTTGCGCCAAGGTTCCTACCTTAAAGTGGCTCGCGACGGCCTAGGGATACTTGCTGTTTCTCAATGACTACAAAAGCGATTCCAATGAAGCTATGACAAATGAATGTAATCTGACAGAATTTTTCGTATAAAATTGACTAAACACACTTTCATATGTTCAGAATGACAAAATATTTGCTTAAACGTGATTTGAGTAAACATTATTTCTGATGGAAGTTACATCAATAGAGATTAATAATTATGGGATATTGAAACATTCTGCTATTAATGATAATTATTATTCTATATGTCCCCAATTCCTAGTTTCGTTCGCAACACAGAAATCGATTTGCTCCCATATGAATAACACAATTATAAGTTTGTATCTGTGTAATGGCACTGCTCTCATTTATTTTTCCCCCGACTGTATTTTAGTCCTGTCACCATGATTTACTGATAAAATGACATTCCATTTACTTGTCTGCAAATAATGACCATTTACTTAATAAGAGCAAATATTTCACTACTACAAACATGTCATGCATCACTGCAGCAGCGCTTTTTTTTAAACGTCATTCTTTCCTCAATTAATAAGTTTATTGCTCTGCAGTGTCTCGCGCCTTAGCCAAGCAGGTTAAGGCATGATGCCTGTTGCACAGCTACGGGATTTGCGGCGGGTTCCCCGTTTGGAAAGAAATATTCTTATGGAAATAACTACAACTAACTCACTGGCACTGTCGAAAACCCGTATTTTCATGGCCGCGCGGACATAGGTTCTCCATACATCCCTATCCTGAGCTCAATGTTTCCAATCATCCCCTGTATAATCTTTTTTTTTGTTGATCCCACAACAGGCCCGGAGGCTATTGGGGGTAGTGGGAGGTTAGGGCTCCCACTTTTTCTAGACAAATCGGCACTTTATGTCAGCCGGTTGTCAGCCCTGCATGACGGCCGCCTTACCCCAGAAACAAGCGTCTGGTACTCATTTCCGTTAGAGGCTGAGTCGACCCCAGGGTCATAGTGCCGCCAGAGGGTTTGGGGTCAGTCCCCTGTATTATCTCCTTCCCTCAAATCATAGAAAATGTTATTCTCCCCACCTCATTCTTTGGTTGTGTAAGTGGGCGTTTTTCCTCTGGTTTTCCTACAAGAAGCTTCCATGCACATCTTTATTCCCCCTTCCTGCCACATATCTCTGCCCTTCGCAGTCTACGAGACTACACTGTTCTCATTATATCTGGCTTCCTATAAAGACCATGTAGTTCACTTTTATGCAGTCTTCTCCATTCACCGTCTGTTCATCTATGTTTGGTCCAAAACTTTTTCCAAGAACTTTATTGATTATTATGTATTTCCGCTTTATAATTTTTTATTCATGAATTGTATAGAAATACCGTTCCGTTTCCACGTTGGACAGATTCCGTTTTATACAAAATAAATACACGTAAAATTACTATTATTTCGCCGGGACCAATACATTTGTTCACATTGGACAGATTTCCGCATTATTCAAGTTCCGGATTAAACAAGTTTTACTGTATAAAAACACAAAACATGTTCGTTTTATATACCGGTAGGGCCTATATAGATTCATAAGTGTTTTTTTCGTAAATTTCTATAACACATATGACTACCCATCCTAGTAATTATGCCCCGAAGGTAGGTCCTTTTCTGCAATCAAAGCATTTTCATGCTATGCTTGCAGCTTTACTAGGGAATTGTGTAGGTGTGGTAGCTTCCCGTTTAACTTCCACACCGGTGAGGATGATGATAATGATAATGGTAAGGATGATAATGATAAGGATGATGGCCATATGATTCGGGGGACCGTTTGGGCCTCAAAGTTTTCTGACATTTGTCCTTACAGGTGAGGAAAAATCCCGATAAAAACCTCACCCAGAAAAACTGCCCCGCACGGGGATCGAAAACCGGGCCCGCTGCGTGACAAGGCAGCACGCTAATCTCGAGACCACAGCGGTGGACAATAATAATTAATAATAATAATATATAATAATAATAATAATAATAATATATAATAGTAATAATAATAATAATAATAATAGTAATAATAATAATAGTAATAATAATAAAATATTAATAATAATAATAATAATAATAATAATTATAATAATAATAATAATAATATAATATATTAGTAATAATAATAATAATAATAATAATAGTAATCATAATAATAATAATTTCATTTTCTTGCAGTAGTAGGACTTTAGTAGTAATAGGACTTTATTAGACTGAAACTAACATATATACAGTGTTATTACAAATATGGGTCGCACGGGCAGTAAGCCGTACGTGCTGTTGACAGTCCGTTACAATAAAGTAATATTTGGCAATAATATAAAGAAAAACATAAAGAAGACAATAATATTACAATTACATAAAGAAAACACAATAATATTACAATTACATAATAATATAATAACATTATACATTAATTAAGTTATATATAATTATTAAGAATTAATATTATTGCATTTTGATAACATTTATTTATTCATGAATGACGCTTCCAATATTCTAAGTCGTTACATTTTTCTTCTTCTTCTTCTTCTTCCTTTCAAGTATTAGGCCAAGGCCTGTTACGATCTTATAGAAAATTTCTGGGAAGTTCTCGTATAACACTTGAAAGCATAATAATAGTCCCTTCGATTGGTTGCTGGCCAAAAGAAGGCAAGACCAGTGATGGGGCTGCCATCTTATAGCCTCTGGTCAGGCTTTTCTGGAGAGAAAGAAAAATAAAGGAAAAGAAGAAAGGAATGAAGAAAGGAAAGACTCCCTAGCCCTCGGATGCCCTAATAGCATCGGGGTCGAAAAAACAAGAGTTAACGAAGAGAGGTTAGATAGTAAAGTTAAAAGAGTGCAAAACACAAGTAAGTGGAAGAAATGTTTTGCTCAGCTTGGGCACCTTGTGGTCGCCATCCACATATCCCCTAGGTGAGGACCCCTGAGGGCGTTACATTTTTCTAATATATGTATCTTGTGAATTTCTATACAGATAGACTATTTAGTTTAATAAATAGGTTAAGTGACTTCTAAACATTACTATGGTAAGAAAAACTGAGTTGAGATGTGTCCTTTTGTCTAAGGTCGACAGTATAAATATTAAAGAGAAAATCTGTAACAAACCTAGATCTTTAATAACACAATTTAACATGAGGTCTTTAATGTTTAACGCGTAGAAACATCTAACATAAGAACAAAAGAAACAAAATAATAAAACAGTTTAAAAACTCTTCTAGAAAACTAGAGAATGTATTCAGTAAACAGTTGCAAAGCAGTTTGTTTATAATATAAAGCACACAAGTCAGAGAGAATAGAACAAGCAGAGATGACCACAAACATCCTGCTGAACACTCCGGCAGAGGGCTAGAAAGACAAATGGACCTACGTCGCACGCAATGAAGACATTCTTTAAAACGTTTTACACACACACACACACACACACACTGTATTATTTATGGAAACGCCATTTTAATCTCTCCGCATTATGTCAGTTGTGAAAAAAAAATGCAATCTATTCAAGCAAGAACTATAATTTGAGCTCGAAAATTTAATGGCGTTTTTTTAATGATTTGCGTCACGCTATGGCGGCTTAGAAAAGGTTGGAATATTAATAGAATTTAATTATGAAACTTGATTATATAAACTACTAGCTAATAATCCGGCGTGCGATGGCTACGTCAAAATAAATGAAAATTAATGTGTTTATATTTTAATTTAATACAGTAGAAGGAAAAATAATTATACTTTTATATTTTCCTAGATACCCCATGCTGATTACCCGGCGTTGCCCAGGAATTTACTTATCCCGATCTTTCTTCTTCTTCTCCCTTTCAAGTATTAGGCCAAGGCCTGTTACGATCCTATAGAAAATTTTTCCCTCCAGTGTTTCATAGGACGGCCCAAGTGATCTTCGTCCTCTTGGTATATAATTATAAACAGCTTTGGGGATCCGATTTGAACTAATTCTTTCAAGATGGTGTTTCCAATTTAGTCGGTACTGTTTGATATATTCCAAAATTGGCATAGTCTTCAATTCTTTTAAGAATTCGGTGTTGCTTTTCCGTTCCCATTTGGTGTAACCCGCTGTTCTGCGCATGATCTTCTTGACATAAATGAGCTGAAATACGCAAATTAATGTGTTTTATGGTTAGTTAAATAAGTGGAAGGAAAAAATTTATATCGTAATTATTTTAAGAATTCCCTGTGCTGATTACCCCGTGTTGCCCGGAAATTCTACTTATCTCGATCTTGACATAAATGAGATAAAATACAAAATTCGTTATTGTGAGTTATTTCCGTAAGAGATAAACATATGCATTCGCGGACTTTTTTGTAGAGCTTTTTTAGATATTCAATTCTGTGTATATTAATTTTGTGTGTTTGTTATGGTTTAGACAGCGTAAGCCATTTAAGCGGCCAAAGAGCTGCTTTTTTTACGTTGTACACTGTTTTATATTTCTTAAAATTTTGACGACACTAATAATAAGTAGAGGGAAGTGTGTTGTGGATATTACCGGTTATTTTTACCCCTCTTGAACCTGCAGCTGTATTTATCTGTCTTATCAGTAGGGCAGAGATAGATAACGACGACATATGTATTTTATCGGGTTCGCGTAACACTTTAAACCAACTCATAGGGACCGCGGACAGGTAAATACAAACGAAGGGCTGATGCTAATAAATTTAAACTGAAACTTGCAGGATCTGTTCGTAACTTAATGCATTTATGATTACCTAATTTATGACAACCCCACAACCCAAATGTCGGTCCGGGTGGACCACGGACTATACACTTACTTATAGATGTAAACCATAATTGTTATTTTTTAGGAATATTTCACAATACAGTGTTTCTCCTTCAATCCAAAATGATTTGTCGCCAGAGGTTCTTTGTCTTAAAGCGTCTTCTTCCCTCAAATCTCTAGCTTCCATAGTTCTCTTCACACCATCATCCATAGATCTCTAGGCCTGCCCCTTCCACTTCTTCCGTTAGCTTTCCAATTAAGGGTATTTTTTTGGTATTCTCTCTTCTTCCATTCTTATGAGGTGTACATACCATTTGAAACGTTTATCTTCTATTTTTCCTAATGTTTTTTTTCAACTTGAATAATTTTCCTTATTGTGCTGTTTCTGACCTTGTCCCTTCTTGAAATTCTTGTCGATAGGCCCCCAAAAATCCATTTCTACTGCTAAAAGCTTGTTGACTTATTATTACTACTACTACTACTACTACTACTACTAATAATAATAATAATAATTATTATTATTATTATTATTATTATTATTATTATTATTATATTATTATTATTATTATTATTATTATTATTATTATTATTATTATATTATTATTATATTGTTATTATTATTATTAATTATTTACACAGTATTTGAGATTAAATTTTTATGAAAAATGTTTGGACCAAAAAAAGAAATAAACAGACATGCGAATGGAGAAAACTACCATAGTAGTGAGCTACACGTTATGTATAGGAAGCCATATATAATAAGAACAGTTAAGTATCGTAGACAGCGATGGACAGGATGTGTGACACGATATCAGGGATGAAAGAGATTCATGGAAGTTGTTCCTTGTACGAAAAACCGAGAGAAAAAAAACCAGTTGGGTAGAAGAAGAATGAAGTGGGAGAATGGAATTAACCATGATTTGAGAGAAGTTGATTATACAGGGGATGATTGGAAAACATTAGCTCAGGATTAGGGTTGTATGGAGAGCCCGCACGACCATGGAACCAACGGGTTCAATAGCTGCCAGTTGTGTTAGTTGTTATTGTTATTATTATTATTATTATTATTATTATTATTATTATTATTATTATTCTTTCATTTCGGTATCATGACAGCTGCCGCCGTCTTCCGGAAAACCAACCGCCATTCCTCTCTGTCTATCCATTGATCTTCCTCCAATCCTTTTGATATTCATAGCTGCTTGTACCCCTTCTAACCAAGTTTTCTTCGATCATCCTCTCTTCCTCCTTTCCATTGGGACCCATTCCATAATAATTTTAGGCAAACTTGCTCTGGCATTCTTTTGACATAGCCATACCACTGTAATCTTTTCTATAATGTCTATGACGTTCGGCTCCAAATATATCAAACCATAATTCAGAGCATTTTAACATACGGTGCTGAAGTTTGGCAAATTCCTATGAGGGAAATGAAAATAATAATAATAATAATAATAATAATAATAATAATAATAATAATAATAATAATAATTATTATTATTATTATTATTATTTTTTGTATGGTAGCGAAGTATAGACGTTGAAACAGAAGGATATACAGAGACTTAGATCTGTACTAAAATGAGATATCTTCGGAGGACTGCAGGATACACACTACTAGATCACAAAAAAAAAATGAAGACATCTTAGAAGAATTACACATGGAATCTTTAGAAAACAAAATTTCTGATTATAAGTCAAGATGGGTACAACATGTTCATCGAGTGGAAGATCACAGAATACCCAAACTAATGTTAAGATATCAACCCGCAGGAAGAAGAAGACCAGAACGTCCACTCAAAAGACTTCTGGATGGTGTTTCTCTTGAGGCCGAAACAGGTCAACAAATGGCCTAAATTCGTGAATGTACTATGATGATGATGATGTATTATTATTATTATTATTATTATTATTATTATTATTATTATTATTCATCGCCTTCAAGAATTAGACCTGTTGGTCTCTTCCGACTCAAAATTGCTAAGCCATCTCTTTAACCCTTAAATTGGCAAAACACAAATTTCTTCTGTTAGTTATTTGAATGTGGCGGACCGCAGTGAAAACGGAATCTTCTATAACTGTTATTATTAGTTACAGTGTATAATTAGACACTCATTTAAGTGGTTTCTTTCTGTTCGTTTTTTCCTCTCTCTGATTTATTTAAAATATTAGATTAATTGAACCAACTGATGTATCCAAAAGGATACATTACGAATTTAAGGGTTAAAGGGTGACCTATAGCACATGTCCCCTTCGGATTATAATAGAAAACAGTTGTTGCCATTCTGGTGCTTGGCATTCGTAGGACATGATCTGTCCAATTTATTCTATATTTGTTTACAGTGTTGTGGTTGGTCTGTGTTCAATTACTTCCTGATATCAGTATTTCTTTTTTTAATCCAATGGAATATTGTTCGGGTTACAAAGTTGAAAAAAAAATTAATTCTGCATCTTCGATTTATATTATTTGTCGAAGTTTCTTAAAACTGAAATTGTAATTAGTTGAGGACGGACATGTTTTGTACATAAGTAATGCCCGAGTCCTTTTCAAATAATCGAAAATCACGGGGACTCACTGGCAAGAAATTTTGGGAAATCAAGAGTGGGCAGTTGTTGGATCTTTAACTTAAAAAAAAGTAAGCTGTGTATTCACAAATCATTGATGTAACAGAGGTAGGTTTAAAATAGTTATATATTAATTGTAAACGGCGTAGTTTGGAAAACCAAAATGAGAAACGATAGGTACGCTTCATTGCTTATTTTGTTTGTCACTGC
>JASPKZ010000605.1:0-44041 GCA_030220185.1 Diploptera punctata | reverse complement strand
TCGATTGACAAAACATTGAGTGGAAAAAGGATACTATTCCAACAGATTTAATAATTAATAATTACTAAACAAGTAAGTATTTAACTATGAGATTTTTTGAGCGAACACTTAATGATTAGCTCTACAATTCACTAATAGTAAATTTTCCGATAGCACTCTTAGCTTTTTCTGTAAACTTATTTTTTTTGTTTTCCCACAAACTAGGAAGTTGGAATGTTATCCTTTTTCCACTCACCCGTTCAATTTATCTAGAGAATTGGAAATCAAGAGTGGCATTTGTTAGGACTATTTAACGAATAAAATTAAGCTGTTACTTACAAATCATTATTTAACTACAGTTATTTTAAAATATTTATATATTTAATGTAAACGGCGATGTTTGAAAAACAAATGAGAAACGATAGGTGCGCTTCATCTGCTTCCTTTGTTTATCACTGCAACCTGATCATATTATTTATTGCCAAAGGAACGCAATATTGTAAGAATGCTCTCTAGTGGAGACAAAATGAAACACATCAAACTGTACATTAATACATATCAAAATATGACAAAATAATAAATAATACAATAAGAGAAATCATGAATGTAGAAAAGAATATTGTACAAGAGATTGAAGAAATCCAACTAAGATGGTATGGGCATATAATGAGAAGAACGGACACAGAAACAAACAAGGAAGTATTGAAATTGATATCTCCTGGGAAAGGGAAACGTGGTAGACCAAAGCCAACGTGGATAAAGGGAATTCGAGACAACATGAAGAAGAGAAATATGACAGAAGCAGATAGGCAAGACCGGGAAGTGTGAAAAAAAAATGTAATTTTGGTTGAGGATACCTGTGTATATAACAGAAACAATCCTGAAATAAATAAAGTCATCATCAGTAGCAGCATCAAGGATAGACCTGCTGGTCTGTTTCGATCTCATGTTAGAATTGGTCTGTCATTTTTTCCTGGGTCTTCCAACATTTCTTCTTCCTGGTGTTTTGTAATGAAGAATTTGTTTCGGAATTTTATTGTTATCCATTCTATTGATGTGGTCCATCCATTCATATCTGTATTGTGTAATTCTATCTAATAGTCTGAATATATTTAGTTCTCTTTGTATATTTTCATTTCGTTTTCGATCTGTTATTGTATAGCCAGCCACACTCCTCAGAAACATCATTTCTGACGTTTCTATTCTTCGTTCCTGGTTTTTGGTTAAGACCCAGTGTTCCGATCCATATAGTAGTGCTGGAACAGCCATTGTTTTATACAATTTTAAAAGTCTCCTTTCTAGTTCCTTCGAGACTTCGTTTTATGGTGCCACACATATAATTAAATTTATTTATTTCGTTTTCAATGTCGTCACTTTTTCTATATGATACATTGTATCCGAGGCAATTAATATTGCTCACCTGGTCTATTATTTTATTCTCCAATTTTTACTCTTTTTTAAATTAATTAAATAAGTAAATTCATTTCACCATTTAAGTTGCAATTTCCCTTAGAATATTTTGAGAATATAATAGCTAAATACCAACACGCATAAGTACCACTAAAAATACAAAACTAAAGAAAGTGAGAACGATCACAACTTGAACTGATGGTACAGCTCCTATTGTAAGGGTCTGAAACATGAATACACACAGCAGAATAAATCAGAAGATAGAAGAAGCACACATGAGGCTCGTGCGGTGACTAACAGGACATTCAGTGTTTGATCATCAAAGGAACGCAGACATCCGTATCAAACTACAAATACTAAGCCTAACCACAGCCTTTGATGGGTGCGAAAGAAGTCATCATGATTACGTCGTCAAAATGCCACTAGATAGAAAGGACGTAGCACGAAAGATCCTGAACTAACACCAGTGATAAGAAGAATAAATATCGACAGACCAGAGATCAGCTGAGCCCAGGAGATGAAACAAACCCAACGTCCTAATCCGGCAGCAGGTTATAATAAATATGTTGACGATGATACACTAAATCGTACTTTATTTTGTATTCTGCACTTATTAATTTATAATTCTTAACTATTCTGTTATGAAGTACGTAACGATACAAGTTTGGGTACCTGTGAGAGAGATGTACAGACTAAAATTGCAATGGCAAAAAATGCAACCAAGACATTACATGGAATAATTTGGAATAAAAATATTAGAAAGGAAACTAAAATGAAAATTTATAAGAGCATAATACAGAATATTTTGTCATATGGAAGTGAAACTTGGTCTCTGACGGAATTACAAAAGAATAAAATTAGAACAGTTGAATTTGATTATTTTAGAAGAAGCCTCCAAAAAACAAGACAGGATAAAATAAGAAATGAATTCCTTTGGAGAGAAATGAATGTCACCACATCTGTTGTTAAGAGGATTGAAAATCAAACGCTTAAATGGTATGGCCATGTACAAAGAATGGAAAATGAAAGATGGCCAAAAAAAATATACCAATGGTCACCCCCTGGAAGAAATAAACGTGGCAGACCAAGATGGAAATGGAAAACCTACGTCAGAACTATAATGGATGATAGGAATTTGGAAGAGGGAGATTGGAATGATAGAGATAAATGGAAACTGAAGACGGCAAACCTATAAGTGGGGGAAAGCCGAAGAAGAAGAACTATTCTGTGATTAGGTTATTTAACAAGTTTTAAATGTATACATCTTCCTGTGTCCAATGTAACGTTTTGATCTCTTCCTCCATTCATCTCTATTCTTCCAATCACCAACCTACTCCCCTTGTCCTTCATATAATTTATAATTCCCTCTATCCATGTTTTCTTAAGTCTCCCTCTTCTTTTCCACAGATTTGAAATCCACTCCAAATTCCTAACTGGCAGTCGATATACATTCATCTTCTTCACGTACTTTATAAATTCACAGATGTCACCTTGAAGATAACACAATTAGTCTCATAAATAACTTTATATTTTACGATATTTTGTTTAAACTTAAGATTAAATGAAAATAAAAACCTAATAATCAGAATTAGAATAGTATATTGAATATAGTATATGTAATATGTAATGTAAGCATAGGTAATATACTAATGATATACAGGTGGACTAATGATAACATGCTCGCCTCTGGTTCCGAAGTTCGCGAATTCAAATACCGCCTTGAGAGTAAAAACCCTCCTTCAAACGAGAGTTTGAGAAAAACATTCACATCATTATCTTTTGTTCCTCTATGTATTTTTTTCATAAGCCTCCAGATATTTTATCTTGGTTTGTTGCAGGGTGAGGAAAACGTCAACCAGTCTCTCACCAGGAAGGTCACTGAAGGATTGTAACACCACTAATTAGATTATCCACTGCAGATGAAGAAACCAAAATGAAGAATATTAATATTTGGCTGATAATACAGGTATATGGTTTGTCAAGTATTAATAACATTAAAGATTTGAAGAATGTGCTGTTTTTCTTTCTTCTGTTGGATGTGAATGGGTTTTGGATTATGGCAAACGAAGGCTATTTTCAGTTTATAGGAGATTACATTTATATATCTCAATTAACACATTAGTCTGTATTCGTGTCAATAGGATTGATAGCTGTTTTAATTAGTGTGTCTTATTTATAATTATATTATTTTTAGTCTGATCATCTTACCTCAATATTAATGTTGATTTGTTCTTGGACATGTTTCAAAACAATTCTGTTTTATCGCCAGCTTGTCCAGACTAGTTTGATTTATGTTGCATTACGTTGCACACCCTGGGTGTCGATGTAGGATCCATCCTGTGGTTGGCCAAATAACTCCAAACAAGGTCGCGCTCGGTCGGAATTTCAAAATTCATAACTCAGACCAAAGAACCAAAGAACACGTAAGAAATATTAAAAATGGGAAAATAGAAAAATCTCAGTTGCTGCTCATGTTTGGTCTGAAAAACATAATATAAATCAGACACTAAATTATTAAAACAGTTAGAAAATACAAAAGAGTTGACTATTTGGAAAAAAATCTATATTCAGAACAACAAAAACAGAGTTATGAATTTTCAAATACCGACGGAGCGTGACCTTGTTTGGAGGTTCTTTGGCCAACAACAGGATGGAGCTGACATCAACATCTAGGGCGTGCAACATAATGCAACATAAATCAAACCAGTCTGGACAAGCTGACGATAAAATATAATTGTTTTGAAACATGTCCAAGAACAAATCAACATTAATATTGAGGTAAGATAATCAGACTAAAAATAATATAATTAAAATAACCTCAAAATATCACTTCCTAAAATAAATATTAGTGTGTCTTATGTTTATTTTTTATTGACATCTTATAAGCGAATGAAACAATTCTGATTTTCTAAAAAAACATAATTATTGCATCAAGTCAGGGACTCGCCACTCTCGTTAAAAACATAGCCTTTCGAAGAATTAGGAATTTTAAATACTCAGAACCTAAGTTTATGATCTACAAAACAGTCAAACAATTTATCAGAATTAAACTCATAGTCTACATCAATAAAAGTAGAGAAAATAGTTTTTATATCACCATTTTAATTGAAGGATTTACATTGAAACAATTGAATTGGGGTTTATTAAAATGTCTTTGAAATGTACCACATTATAGACTCAAAAATTAGCAATGCTAAAACTGCTTTAGATTCCACCTAGTCAACATCCAGAAGACGTTTGCGTCGGATCCAGTTTAAGTACTTGTAATATTTCCTGCAGTTTCTACCTGGTTTTTCTTTTAAACGCAGTTTTCGAAACCAAATCTTGTTTCCATAGATGAGAACTGACAATGTACTGTACGAGACATTAAATTCTGTCCCTGAATGCTATTGATCTACGTAGGACAGGTTTTAAAGCAATGATGTAACCATATTAATTGTTTTGGTTGTGCCCAGATATTAGGGAATTTGGAAGTACTCATCTCCTGACAATGCTACTGACATAATTCTCATTCTCGGATGTCTTACGTCCTTAATAACTTGAAACATTATGATAAGCAATCATGCAAGTCATATCTATACAAATACTTCATAAGATTAACTGGAGTCAACTAATTTTCCTAGAAACGTATCTGTCGATAACTGATGTGGGTCCTTCAAAAATTTCCAAAATATCTCCCTCTCGATGGTAAATTATAACGCCCTGTGCTTGTCCTGGTGTAAGGTTTTATTTGTTGTTATGCAGAAAAAGTTCAATCTGAGGATGCAGTTGTGATGAGACAGATCAGAATAATTTGTAAAATTTGATGTACGCCCTGGAAAGCCAAAAGTATGCTCAATTATTATTTGCATGGGCCTTAGTCCACTTGCTACGCACTTGTCTTAACCCTAGAATACTAACCTGCACAAATAGTACTTAATACTAAAAATGCTTAAAATTTACTCAAAAGGGAGAAATGTTAAAGATGAATTTAACAGGATACGTGTTTTCATACTGTATATCTGATAATTTACGTATGTAAGGAACCAGATAACTTATCGTTAACACTTTTGACGGTTTCATCAATATAAATAGAAAATCAATTCTTCTGTCAAATTGACTGTTGTTACTGTTTTCAAAGACATAAGCGTTTCATAAATAGAAGTAACGGAAAATGAAAATCAGTCAATTTCGACTACACCTTTTTGCTACAAGCAGTATGTAATAAGACAAGAATGAAATTGGGAGGATGTTACGAGTGTAACGTCGAGTATTGGGATTGGTTGATTGATTTAGCGGGAAACGTTTATACATATTTGTAAAGTTTTTTCTTTAGAATAATCTGATTTGTCGACTTGTCTTATGGTTTCGAAACAAGTATAAAAATCTGTGACAAATATTATACAAAATATTTCAATCTATTCTAAAATAATAATTGAAATACGATATAAACTCTATCAAATGTTCCTTTGAATACGTATTGTTGCAGCCTGAACTAATTTTATATAAGAACAACTGACTTGTGTTGATACAATTAAAAAATTCTCTTTGGATGTTAAAATGAGTTTGACTACACTTATGTAATTTTTGTTAATAATATTCAGTTTTTTTTTTACATTTCTGGATTTATCCCCCTGGTATTGGCGGATTTTACAATTATTGTAGTTAATTTGTTAGTTTGGGGCATCTGGAAGGCGGATTTAAGATACCCCGATGATATAATGGGCGATAAATGATAATGAAGCGCCAGGAGAGTTTTCACCTAAAGTTCCTACATTCCATACCATGCGCAACCATAGGGATAATTCCCTTTAACGAAAAATGTCTATGATCTTACCGGGAATCTAACCCGGGACCTCATAAACGGTAGTTAGAAACGCTGACCACTAGCTCATGAGGCTCGTCATCAGTATGTTGTTGCCGCATTTGTTTTTTTAAAATAAATAAACAGGTGAACATAGTAAAGCTCTATAAATCTTTGGATGAATGTAAAGGCAAAATTATGATTTTAGAATTAGAAGACTTCGATTTTATTTGAACAACGTGTTGTTTAAATTCATCCAACATATTATAAATTCTTACAATTAGGGAGACAATGCAACACGAACCACTAAATTTAAAATCGACAATCCAAATAAAAATCTAATTATAATGAAACAATTCAAGTTAAATCATCCATTGTTATAATTTGGAAGTTGAAACTGCCATTTTGTTAGAAATATACGTAACATTTAATCGCTATCAAACTGATATGGTTACAGCACAAATTAAATGAACTGAAAATACAAGTGTAATAACAATACATTTCAAACAAATGGCGAAATGGTAACAAATCCTTGCGATACATGGAGGACTACTATATTATACAGTGTATACGTTTAAACAAGGAGAGAATTTTATTGACGTTCTGAATGCTTGTTCGACAATGGTGTTGCCATTAACTAACCAATATGCTTGTACGAGGTGATCAAGGTATCCATTTATATTGCAGGAATTTCATTTTTTATATTCTGGGCTTATAGCTTCCAAGTTTTTGGGCGTATATCTGTAAGGTATGTAAATCTATAGCCATGTCTACACAAAATTCATTAATCACAGAAAAATAAGATAATATCTTGCATACATCCACCAAACACAAATGGCAAAACTACATTTATAAAAATAACATAAAACCTGTCCCTCTAACCATAAAAGTCATCAAATTCGTTTTCTTCTCGGTTGTTTTACTTCATCCCTCTCTCACCTCAAACACCTTAAATATTCAAGTAAAACCCCTCCTACACTGACATTACAAAAGTTATTAAACATCAAAACAGTAAACTCACACACACACACACACACACACACACACACACACACACACACATATATATATATATATATATATATATATATATATATATATATATAAACCATAGAGGCCAATAGATGAATCCCTAAAACGGCGAGGGCAGGCTTACACTTCATCTCATTTCCTTCTTCTTCTTCTTCTTCTATAGTCTATAGTCACGATTCAGTAAATATGGCTGTGTTGCAATGCCATCCATTGCACTATTTCGTGCATCGGGTCCCTAGCTAGGCGGATACATTCCGTTAATGTTGTCTATGTTTCAATATTCACATGGAGTGTGTTAAATGAGATACAGGCGAACCTGCTCTCTCCGCTTTGGGGTCTTACTTTTTGCCCTCTTCGGGTTGTTTACAAATTTATTGTTTGTGTCCTTTTTGTAATTTTGGTTGTGATAAAAAATTTGTGATGTGTTATGTCTGGCCATAGAGAAGAAAAGTTGTTTTGAAAATGAACGTGGTTTGGGGAAGGTGAAGCGTTTTCCGAGGATGTATGTTTGAGTTCTAAAGAAATTTTATGCACAGAGAGGGATAAAAACCAAGAAGAATGCAGTTTGATATATATGTATATGTGTAGGAATGTGTTTGTAGTTTATCTATGTAGTGTTGCTATTAGTGTTGGTTTTGTTTATGGTCCTGTGTAGTGTATTGTAGAATTTAAATGTGTTTTATGTGTCATTTAAGTAGATGTAAACTGTAACGTATTAATCCTATTAGTGAATTCACTTCGGCAGACCATATAAATATGGCGACACATACTTGTATACAGAAAATAGTATGGGGTATGTGCATGTTTTAAGTGTGTGTGTCTCTTACAAGAGATAAAATGATGTACAAGAGAAGGGAGAAGATGAAACCAAGGGACGGCCAGACTTAACGTTCCAATCCAATGGACTAATCGGTATCAACAGTATCAGAAGCCTTCTCGACAAACATACATACTGCAGAGTGAGATGGAATAGAATATGGGCATCTGATGCACAATCTAGAGATTAAAAATTGTTCTCCATCGGCCCCATAGCCCCGAGACTGAAAATTGTATAATTAAAATTTCCATCCCCGCCGGGTATAAAACCCGGATTCGCTTATCAGGAGGCAATATTACCATCTCAGCATGTTATATTAATTTATTTTTAATTAATCATAAAATAATGATTAATGATGAAACTGGTCGTGGTAATGAAAATCGAATCCATAATTTGTTTTGACGTCTAAGAACAACAAGGAAAAAACTAACATATTGATCAAACTGTGATTTGAACTCTGGACTTCCTGAATAATAATCTAAAATACTAGGCCAATACTTTCGATAAAATATGTCTTCATTTTCTACTTATCTCTTTATCTCTTGGTTTTTAGATCACCAAGTCTATGAGATCGTATAACTTCAAAGAACTAATGAATTAAGACAATTAATGTTTATGTAACTCACTCTTCTTCTTAATTCAATATATCCCTTTCCAGTACCCTTACGTGCCTTCAGGGACACAAGCTGTCGGAAGGATATTTTGAACTCTGGATCATATTCTTTTTTGACCATCAAGGACACATGAGGATCTCTCGCTGGTTGAGTCTGTATTCAAAAGCATTCCTCGACCCCATTTATTTGGATTAATTTTTTCACATGCTTTTCTATCTCATTCTATTATCTGCTGTATATTTTATTAATTACATTTATATTATTAAATGTACTCCAAAAGACCCTGTTTTCTAAATTATTGAATCTTGCTTATCCAACCAAGGAATCAGAATTCGCATTTATGCAGTTTCAATTTCCTATTCCTTACGATCCCCAAATCTCTATATATCGTTTAAAAATATGTATGAATTCATCTGCCTTTTAGGTTTTGTAAAATGGAATTATTTCTTATAAATTTCAAATCAATGCATTGTAAACATTTTTTTTTCTATCTCCTATATGTTTGAATTCAAAATCAGCTCAATTATCTGGTCACCAATAGGTAATTACATATTTTATTTATTTTCTTATAAAGAAAGTACTTCGTTCTCAAATATTCATACTTATTATCTTCATAAGTAATGCCACGAGTGATTTCCAAATTATCGATAAATTCACGACTCACGAAGTGAGGAGTGAATTTATCTAGAGAATTTGGAAATCAAGAGTGGCATTTGTTAGGACTATTTAACGAATAAAATTAAGCTGTTTACTCACAAATCATTATTTAACTATAGTTATTTTAAAATATTTATATATTTAATGTAAACGGCGATGTTTGAAAACAAATGAGAAACGATAGGTACGCTTCTACTGCTTCTTTTGTTTATCACTGCAACCAGATCATACTATTTATTGCCAAAGGAACGCAATATTGTAAGGAGGAGCTTTCTTTAATGTGGTAATTATAACACTGATAAAATTTGGTGAAACACGACTCTGATTGGTTGTAAAACAGAAATCATTGGAACGTGATTGGTCATTGACTCCCATTTGGGGCATGAGTTAAATAGTCTCTTAAAATAAAAGTATCACTACAATTAAATCTGCGACTTTCTACTTTATACACAAGACTGAAAGATCTGCTCGCCTTCCACTCTCGCTTCGCTTTCTCCTAAATTGCAGCTATCTTCCTATTTTTGTGTAGAAATTGCCTAGACAATAATATACGATGAGTGAATAAAATCGATAATTACAGGCATTATAATTATTATCTTATAAATTACTCCATTCTTATGTTAAATGCATTTAATATTGATTATATTGTTTTAGGTCAACTTATTTGATCGGTATTGAAGAAGTAAATGTGAAAATTGAAAACATTTATTGTTGTTTAAACTTGACATGGAGTCATGCATTCAGGCCACACAAGCAGAGGAAAATTCAAGGAGAAGATATTGTGGTCGGAAGACAATTTGGAATCCAATACGTCACTTCCTGTCTGTAACAAAAAAGCATCACCACTTGAAAGGAAGTGAATGAAATGTCGAAGCACAGATGGCAGCACAATCGGTTTCTTTCACAAGTCCGTCAACTCAACAATAACACTAAAAACCAGTTATAAAATATGTCAACACAGCATGAATAGATAAACTTATGTAAAATATGCATTTGAACAAGAAAATAGGGTTTCGACTAATAAATGAAGCGATAAACATTAAGAATGAATATTTGGGAAATCTATTTTTGTTAATCTGAAGTAGGAAGTAATAATTATGAAAAAATCTACAGTTGTACTTTCCTGCAGACAAGATCACTATTTTAGTTTGTAAAATAGAATTCAGGGTACAGTGTGATAACGGTAAATGCTTAACAATGAAGTATTTTTCTAAAATTAAAATTGTCGATTACTTTACCAATGCTTAAAGATTTATTTTTTTAAGTTTATCAAGAATTAGACTAATTTTTTTAAGTGTTTATTTTATTATGAATGAATTGATTTATTTTATTGAATGAGAAGTAGGCCTATGTGTTATTAATTCAAGTAGCGAGAAAGACTTCTATGAAAGAAGGCTCAAAAAAAAAAAAGAAAGAAAAATACTTCTGAAATAATAAATAGAATTATTCCTCATCGTAATCCTTTTGTGACAAACTTAGTGTGGAGTACAATCCTCATATCAATAGATCAACATTACAAGTTTCCTGGATGATTGTTTTTTTTTTCAGAAATTTCCTCACCTGCAAGACAAATATCAGGAAACTAAGGTCCAAACTGTCACCGAACATCACTGGCCATCAATATCATCATTAGAGCATATTCATTGAGTTTAGGATTAAGGCCTCTCATGGCGAATCATTACCATCATCGTCACCTATCAAACATAATCGGGGCAGCGTAACTCCGCCTTCCAGGCGCCCCAACCTCAGAAGTGGGTTACAATAACGCCTTGCCAGGAGAGAATAGCATAATGTCTAAATGGCAACGTGGTGTCATTGCAAAAAAAAAAATCAATAACAAATGCGTTGAGCTCGTTTAGACGTTTTACAGTGATAGAGTGATTACTTCGTATACACGAGGTCAAGGATTCGAACAGCGGTCGAATGTTTTCTCTCTCTCTCTCTCTCTCTCTCTCTCTCTCTCTCTCTCTCTCGCATTTGATGTCCTTTTTAAAGATAAAACCCTGTTGTTTATATTAAATCATTTATTGCACTGCATCTGAGGGCTATTATGAATCTGGACTTAGTCAATATAAGAGAATGTCATATTTGGAGGTGATATACAAAAGATAGACGAACATGAAATAAAATATCAAACATTTATATCTTTCTAACTACAAAAATACAAGCACAATTCCAATATACTTGGAAATAGAAAAGTATAAATTTCACTATTTTATGCATTCAATGTGAGCAACATGTGTTACAAGACACATATCAAAACGGTGGCTCATTTCTTGCCATACACGATTCAACTAGTTACCGAATTCACAGATTCAACAATTCGATTGTCGCAGATTTTCAAGAGTGTGAGGCTTATGGGGGATAAAAACACGGTCTTTTACGTTTCCCCACAGATAAAATCAGACGGGGTTAGGTCTGGTGACCTGGGAGGCCACCGGCAATTAACTTAATCTTCTGCTTCTCCTCTTTCAATCCAACAGCCTTGAATGGCGTTATTCAGGTAACGTCGGAAGCGGTTGGAGAAATTCGGCCATGATCGGAACTTCAAACGTTTCTCTTTCCAGAAACGTTGGAATTGTGTTCTTATTGTTTGTAGTTTGGAAGAAATAAATATTGAAGTATGTTCCTTCTTTCTGAATAGTCCTATGTATAAAAAAGTAGTGGAACAAATAGCTCATTCACATACTGCTCCGACAGAAACAGCACGTATTCGCGCCGCATGGTGTCCACGAGATTCTGGTAAAATTCTTGATCCAATGCCACCACTTTACATGTATCAACAACTCTATTCCATAATTCGTTTTAGCTTAAGTAGGTCCTGCGCATTTGGAACGTAAAGTTGCCTTCACTCTCGACCACACGCATTCTATCGGGTTCACATCAGGCGATACAGAAGGGTGATCCAAGAGATGGATATCACGCCTCTCCAAAAACCATCTTTAAACCTGAAGAGCATGGTGGACCGGATGGTTATCCTATGGAACACAAGCATTCCTTGAGGAAATTGCTCCCGAGCGGAAGGAACTATAGTCTAAAATAAACAACCTAAAACAGAACTTTAGAAAGAAACAGCAACAGATACTTACCCTCTCTTTCGCACAGGGGCTGCTTTGCGGAGTCGATAACATTCGTATAATACCTTCCATGTCCAGAAGACAATGACAATCTTACCCCAAATTCCAGGCAAACGAAGCAGGAGCCGTCTCAAGTTATTCCTCAGACAGTAATACGTTCTCCAAAATATTGAAATAAGTTGCCGTGTTGAACCGTGGATACGTTATAGGAATATTGCCACATCTAACAACATCCACTCCCAACATTATACTCTTATGGCGCTCGGATTCATATAACGAGCGTCATATTGGTAGTCATCGGTGTGACATACACGGGCAGGACCGTCGTTGGTACTCGAGACGGTTACTTCATCGGATAAATTAGATTGAAACTCTAGCTAATGCTAGATGATCCACCTAACCTTCCTAGGAGATCGACGGAACCTTATACCAAGGCTAATGAGGAGTATCTTGACGGTTGCTGTGGAGCTTGGAGAGTTGGATCTAATTATTAATTGAGGGGAAGTTAGAAATGGCTAACGTCTAACTTCCATAATTAAACTCGCGTCCTCCTCCGGGAAGAAATTCGTCACCTTCCAGGAATTACATGATTAATTTTTTTTCCCCTAGGCAAAACCGACTGCCCCACATATTTGCCGTAGACGCTGGAACTCCAAGCTCTCTTATTGCTTGGCAATGGAAAGCCGGTGCGAATGAATCTTGTGAACTGCAAACGTAGATCTTGCCTGTGCACCATCTTTAGCGATTATGATGAGAATAGATAAAGCAGGGAAATATGTCTAATTTATATTTATTTTTTAACATCCTAAGAGATGTCGCCACATTGTTGTGTCTGTAATGCCATTTACGAAAACAGGATATGGAACATTATTCTGCATTCTTCATTAAGAAATAATGTATTTAAATTGAGCATCTGCAAAATTGTGTAATTAATTCACAGTCGTATTTTTTTAACATGTCATAGGCCTACCGAATTGCATAATATGAGAATAGTATTATAGCCATTAGTCTGCCTTTTCTCTATAGGCAGTAAAGCGACCTTTAATGTTGGGTGATTTTGGACTATGTGGCCGTGGTCCATTACTGGTGTTCCTATCAGACCTTTTTCCCGACTCATTCACAGTCAAGCCTCCGACCAGGAAACAACACTTAGAAGTACTCGCCACTGAAGATGCCCTCCGCAGTTGAGGGAGAAACGTCTGGTAGGAACACCAGTAATGGACCACGGCCACAAAGTCCGGAATCACTTAATATTATGATTACCGGCCGTGAAAGCCTGCATTTAACTAACAAACCGACTTTGTCAGATAGTGATTTTTTTTTCTGTTTCAAGTTTACTGTTTTATATTCATTATATTATGCTAAATATACAGAGTGTCCCATTCAAACCTCCCACACTTTAATTAATCATAACTAACAAAGTATGCGAAATTATGAAATGAGGCCGGTATTAAACGAAACAGAAACTCAAAGAATTTTCATTGCCACACACTAAAACACCTCTATATGTGCACCATTATTAGCACGAATAAATCAAGTCTGTATTCGATTTAGTGCCACGTTCTGTCCAACATGTCCATTGGTACTGTTGCAATTGTGTCAAGAATACGGGTTGGTAAATCATGAAGATCTTGTACTGGAGTCGCAAACACACGGTCTTTTACATGCCAGAAAACAGTTTGTGCTAATTGCTTAGGAGTCGCCATTTTGTTTTATGACATTATTATCCCACATGCGACAGATGAATTAACTGCAACAATGAAAACAGAAATTCTTTGAGTTTCTTTTTCTTTTAATACGAACCTCATTTCATAATTCCGCATACTTTGAGAGTTGTGATTAATTAAAATGTGGGAGGTTTGAATGGAACAACGGGTAATGTGTAAACGAAGTCTTTTGCTGAACGAAACGTTATTATAATTTCCTATATATAGGCCTGTATATAATATATTGAGAAATATGTTTATTCTTCTTCTTCCTCCTTCCAAGTATTAGGCCAAGGCCTGTTACGATCCTATAGAAAATGTTCCCTCCAGCGTTTCATAGGACGGCCCAGTGATCTTCGTCCTCTTGGTATATAATTATAAACAGCTTTGGGGATCCGATTTGAACTCATTCTTTCAAGATGGTGTTTCCAATTTAGTTGGTACTGTTTAATATATTCCAAAATTGGCATAGTGTTCAATTCTTTTAAGATATCGGTGTTCCTTTTCCGATCCCATCTGGTGTAACCCGCTGTTCTGCGCATGAATCTCATTTCACAAGCCGTTATTCTGCTTTCATGTTGTTTTCTTAGTGTCCATGCTTCACTACCATAGGTCAACACTGGTCTAGCCAAAGTGTTATATAAACGTAATCTGGTGTTTTTTTGTACAAGGGATGGTTTCATAACTTGATTAATAATTCCTAAACTTTTATTATAACTAGTAACTTTTTCAGGGATATCCTTTTCATCCCAGATAGAGAGATAATATCCAAGATATTTAAATTGATTAGATCTCTCTAAAATATGTTTATTAAGGAGACCAATGCAGTTCAGTATTTATTATGCTTATTTCTTTAACCATCTATGCCATCGTAAATTTAATAACTCAGGCTATATTTTTTTACCTTCTTATCCAAGTAAAAATTATGAGCAATATTTTAATGGGACGTAGTTATGCATCATCCGGCTAAGCGCCATTAAAATTGATATTTTTATGTCATCTGTTGCATTGGCTCATGGAGTAAGTGTACGCACGCTTTTAGTGCCAAGTCTTTAAATATAGCCTTATTATTAAAAAAAACATATAAACGCCATCGGTCCTATCAGGCTCTAAGTTTTGCAACAAACAGCTATGAAAGCAGATCTTTATACATACTAATATAAATTTTGCAACATGCAACTACGCGCCAGATTGTTGAGACATAACTTTCAAACAAAGAAAATAACTTTCAATATCCAATATTCTTTGTTTGGCGCTAAAATAAATAGTGAAGATTGACTTAAACTTTAAACATTTTTTTCTCGAAACTTAGGTAATAGCGCATAGTCGGTTGATGTATAACGTCGTCCAGTTTGTTTCATATATGTTCAATTTAATAAGTCATTTCGAAAATGGATCATCTACAATCTTTCTGAAATTCACTTCCTTCGTTAATTCCATGTTTTACATATTTACTTCCATCGTTTTGGCGTGAGAACAGATCAACTACACTATTTATTCCTTTACCATTTTCTGACTTTATTCGTCAGCAATTTCAAATTCAATGCTTTATCCTGAACATGTTGAATCTGTTTTTTTTTTCTCTCCTGTAAAATTTGATCAGCTGTAGATGATCCCTTTTCAAAATGACTGATTCAATTAATTCCTAAACATTACATTCTTCAGAGCCTCAGCATAGTGAACCAAATAAGCGAATTTAAGCTACCGGTACTTAAATATTGCGTAGTTTTGTGAACACTGCGCAGTGCGGAAGACGTTCAAGAATTCGTTTCTGAGCGGTTATGTACCTTTTCTACATAGAATTGGCCTATTTAAAGACGTGGAACTTCCTCAGTAATGATTTTACAACACGAAGATAAAGTGTACGTATTATTTATTGATTGTTTGGTATTTTCGAAAGTGCCAGGTGTTTCTGAGATAACATCACAGCTGCAGCACTACGGACAACCAATTAATTACACTATAATGTTGTCAGACCCACGACGTCGATTGTCTTTGTACAGAAACAGACTGATTAACACAGGACGTCAACACTAACCGACCTAAATCATGACGTCACGATGCATGTAAACCCTGAAACTCCTAATTAGTTCACATTATATACTTCTATTGTCGATGTGTATGCATTTTGGTGTAGGACTACATAAGAAAGGTTGTTCATCCTGGACTCCTCTATGTTAAACCTAGTATGCGAACTTATATTTAATCATGTTTAATGAAAATATGAACGAAAAATTATGTTAAATTTCAGTCAAAATAAATGTTTATAAATCATACGTAAACTTCATTACACTGCCATAACAAAATAAATGAGGATATAAGAAAGGAACTAAATATTTTAAAACTTAGAGACTGAATAATTAAATATAAGAACGCCTGGATAGAATGTCAGAAGAAAGATTTCCAAAATTGTTAGCAAATTATAAACCACACGGAAGGGTAAATGTTGGACGCCCACACAGAAGATGGTCTGAACAATTGTAACAATTCTAGCTTTAATGAAACCGGAACGAGCCAACTGGCTTAATCCATGAATTATGATGAAGAAATGAAGTTTACGAACAAATTAAGAAGGAAAAAACTCTTAAGCCAAAATTATCTCACTATAAGCTTTAAGATGCCCATGGGATAGTGGTAGGTTAAGACTTCCATCCTCGTACACAATTGACACGAGATATTAAGAGAGTTTTCAGCCCTGCGTGACGGCCGTCTTTACCACTAGAATAACCGTCTGACTCATTCCTATTACATGCTGAGTCGAAACCAGGATCATGGTGCGTCCAGGGAGTTTAGGGAAGTTTAAAAATCCGTACCCAATCCACACCTGAGACTCTGAACTTCCGCCTTGTAGCGAACTGCCTTAACCAACTACGCTACGGCGAGCCTCGCATTTTAATAGAGGATCTGAAGGCAATCCAGATCATATTAATCTCTTCAGTCCTGAAGGGAATTATTTTTGTGTTTAACGTTTATAAAGCAGAAAGCAACATTAACTTTGAAAGCAAAATATGTTCTCGGACTCAAAATTAATTCAAGATCAATATTTTTTATAATGATTTACATACCATAGTAATTATATACCAAAAGGGAGAAGATTGTTGGGAAGACCATTAAAGAGATGGAAGACCAATTCGACCTATAATGAGATCGGAAAAGGCCATTGGGCTTAATCCTTGTTGTTGATGATGAGTAATTATATTGTAGCCATACCATTAATATTTTGTTTTTATTGTAACTTAGTTGTAAATAACTAAGCGGCACTATCAATCCCAAAATTCATCACTGCCCGTACATAAGCTCTCCATAGATACCTATCAAGAACTAATGTTTTTCAGTCATTCCCTGTTTTGCCCATTCATCTGTCTGTGGTCTCTCTCTCTCTCTCTTCGATATAAAATTTTTCCTTAGAATTTTATTCTCTTCTTCTTCTTCTTCTTGTAAGCCCATGTTTCCCTTAACAGAGATTTAGGGGCTCTCCCCCTACAGGGAAGAATTACAACCATACTAATTTAGTTACACTTGTTTTCGTACAGATGTCATTTGAGTGGTCCGTGGTCAGCGTTCCGCCTCATACTGACATCTAGGAAGCCAAGGTAGTAATAGGACGGGAAAATTAGGTAAATTTTGCTTAGAGGCCTTTTCATTCAGGCTTAAGGATCTTTTACGAACCTGAAAATCTTCAGATCGGGCCCCACGGCTTAAAGTCCCTCCCGGAGGACTTGCTTCTTGGATTTTTCCATTCTAAAAAAATCCATCGACCCCGGCCGGGTTTGAACCCGCGACCCTCGGGACCAGGGGCAAGGAGCATAACCACTAGTCCACCGCGGCCGATTAGAATTTATTCTCAAATACCTATATTATTATTCCTCTCTTATTGGAAGAAACCATGTTTCAAATATATGTACCTGAAATAATCAATTGTGTGTATTTTTAGTTTAACTTTTTTTAAAGTATTTGGGATGCACGAGTTCTGTGGTATGCAAGACCTGAATGCCTTAACTCTGCAAGATAAAATAAAACTATAATAATAATAATAATAATAATAATAATAATAATAATAATAATAATAATAATAACAATAATAAACAACAATAATAATAACAATAATAATAATAATAACAATAATAATAACAATAATAATAACAATAATAATAACAATAATAATAATAACAATAATAATGACAATAATAATGACAAGAATAATGACAATAATAATGACAATAATAATGACTTCTTGTTTGAAATGGTAAGGACACCTCATAGGAATGGAAGAAGAGAGAATACCAAAGAAGATCCTTAATTGAAAAGTTAATGGAAGAAGTGGAAGAGGCAGGCCTAGAGAACGGTGAATAGATGGAGTGAAGAGAAGTATGGAAACTAGAGATTTGAGGGAAGAAGATGCTTTAGACAGGAACCTCTGGCGACAAGTCACTTTGGGCTGAAGGAGAAAACTGTATTGTGGAATATTCCTAAATAAAAAACAATAACAATAATAACAACAATAATAATATTAATAATAACAATAGTAAAACAATATTATTATTAATATTTTTATTGTCATTATTATTAAACAAGCACACTTTACTGGAGAAATCCATTTAATTCCAGTAGATTAGTAGTTATTGCTCGTCTCTGAATTTCCAGGTTCCCTGTGCTAATTCGTCTTCTTCTTATCCTCCTATTTTCTCTTCTGTCAATACAGCTTTGGGACTGCATCAGTTCTCTTCCTCGACTCTACGCTTTTTTCCATTTCCTTCACTTCTGCAACTTCTCTCTCTTTACTTCTTGCTATATCCTTGATACCTTCCGTATACCTTTTCCACGGCACTGTGCTCCATTTCTTTTATCTTCTATCCATGGTTATATTATCTGCTTAGGTTTTCACTCCTCTTTTGTTCTCACTTCTTGTACCACCTGCACTGTCTTCTCTTAATATTTCTACAATTGACATCTGACTTAAAAGTATCCCTGATCATTCCGTTATTTGTTCTATTCTTCTTTAGTCTTCCTTATTACCCTTCGTTTAACGAGTTATGTTTCTTATTTCTTGACTTCTAACTGGTGTAATTTCTCATTACGATGTAATTGTACTTCTATTTTCTTTATGTTCCATGTTGAACCTTTGCATTTATAGAAATTCCATGTGGTCAACACCTTCCAGGATTTACAGAGACATGACCTGTCGAGAGAGAAGTTTTACAACTCTCGTTCACATACATTCCGTTGGACCACACAAAGGACTTCGAGAGTCTCCCGGATGAGTGATCAGTTTCAATGCCAGAGCCATCTTCGAGACAACACGAGCGTTTAAGACAAGGCATTCATACACACACTTTAAACAAGAAAAATATAATGGGGTAACTATGATGGTCAATTGGTGTTCGGGAACAATTCGGACCCTAACCTTATTCGACATTTTCGATAACAAGTGCGGTAAAACCCTGGAAGAACCCTCAATCAGGAAAGCTATCCTGACCGGGAATGGAGCCCGGGCCCCTTATACGGTTGTGAAAACCTGACTTTGGGGAGACAAAATAAAGCTGCGAGTGTAATGAGGTAAATCAATGGCACATCATAGAATGTTATATTAGAACTTCAAGAAACACCTTAAAAATGTCCATCCTTTCAGTTCCATATTTTAATTACTCCCCTAATAGCCTGAACAGTTAAAGAGCGTCGATAAATAAAATACTACATACCTACCTACCTACCTACTTACACCTATAGGTAAATATACTTGGACAGATCACGAATTACTAGAAAATAATTATAAACAAGCTCTTCAAGGATTAAAATATATTTTAAGTTCAGTATGGAGGATATTCCGATGCACTCGAAAATTCGAACAAAATGCGATATGAGGCGGTAAAAAGCAAAGGGGTATAAATGCAAGTTTTTTGCAGCATTGAGAAAAACATGTTTAAAGTTGAAATTGTTTACATAAATCACAGGTAATTGAAAATTACAACAATCATTATTTATCTACTACTAATGCTAATAAGCATCACGAGAAGAGACCGATTCAGGAACGAGGACATCCGCAAGATAATGGGACTGAAAGAGTAGCAACATCAGCAAATCAGCAATGGGGTATAAATGGAAATGGGGGGGTCATGTGCTCCGCATGAACCTAAATGTGGACTTATGCAGTGACAATGTTGGAACCCAGACTAGGGAAAAGAAAAGTTGGAAACAAAAAAAAAAGCGCTGGAATGAAATGTTTAAGTGTCATCTAGGAAAATTGTGGACTAGAATAGCGCAAGACAGACAAAAGTGGAAGCAATTCATAAAAATGTGGAAGTGATAATCCCATGGGGTTAGCTAACCCGGGGATGTAACGTAAGCCACCCTGCAGTCGCAGGAGGCCCTTACCCGAAATGGGAGGTTATGTGCTAATTCTTAATGCATACAGTTATTTTCCTTTGCCACCAAATAAAATTATGCTTCAAGAATATAATTATACATCAAACTCATTGGAAAATTAAAAACAATCACTGGAGAAGAACAAGAGGAAGACCAGCCAAGAGATGGATAGACAGTGAATGCATATCCAATACGTCTTCCTCCGAGGAGTGATTTTGGAAATAAACAGGATGAAAATCCTACAAATTAAGTTTAAGAATAAGAAGCCTTTGCTTCTAACCGTCTCATATATGGTATGATTTTGCACTTTAAAGCATTTATGAATTAAAATAAAATAAAAAAAGATATCTTATAAAACTTAAAGCTTTTATTTCTTTTCATTTAAATTAAATATTTATTCTACCTGGAATTGTAATTTTGTACATTTCACATTGCTTGCGTTCAAGAATCTGAAGACTAAAGTAAACATGGTCTACAAGATTTTTTCTTCTTTCTTTTTGTTTTCTTGTGGTCTGCTTCTTAGGAATTTCATATCAGACGTTTAGCAACTACACAAAGACGAGGAGTTTGGGGAGTCTTGTGTTTATTCTTTTCCACTTAAATGCAAAATCTTCAGGTCACTTCTATCCTTTTCATTTATTTTCAAGAATTTTATGTTTTTTAATAGCATTCAAAACTAATACTGCATACTTTTTTTCCTAGAAATTTAATAAATCAGACGACAAAGTCATTCGAAAGATACACCCACATGATTCTAACATGTATTTAATTTTGACACAATTAAACATCTTAGGAAGAATTGGGCAAAATTATAATTGAATTAATCAACAATACCGTATATTACTAGCACAACTTAAGAGCTTTCGTGAACAATTCACAGTTATTATAATTAGGGAAAGGATTTTTACATACTAAATGTTAAGATTGCAACACAGATAGTACAATGTTTAAGTAGATAGAATGTTATTGCTCTCCTAATGTAAGAACAGCATGCGTGATGTCAAGGTAATATTGCTAGATCCCACAATTAGCATAAATGAGCTGAAAGTCTAAATTCGTTATTTTGAGTTATCCATAAAAGAATACCCGCCGTGCGCTGCTATGATTGCCCGGGAATCTACTTATGCCGATCTTCTTGGCATCAATGAAAGACAAAATGGTAACGCGGAAAATAAGGACAACACTCATTCATGAATAAATAAGTTATATGTTATCAAAATGCAATACCATTAATTCTTAATAATTATATATAAATTAATTAGTGTATAATGCTATTGTGTTATTATTTAATTGTAATGTTATTGTGTTTTCTTTATGTAATTGTAATGCTATTGCTTTTTTTGTTGTTTATTTTTCTTTACAATAGTATCAATTATTACTTTATTGTAACGGACTGTCAACAGCACGTACGGCTTACTGTCCGTGCGACCCATATTGTAAATAATATTGTAAATATCTTACTTTTTGTCTAATAAAGTCCTACTACTACTACTTGTGAGCTATCCTTAAGATAAATTTATGCTGTCGCGAACTTTTCTGTAGAGTATATTGAGATATTAAATTCTGTGTACATTAATTTTATGTATTTGTTATGAATTACGCAGCGTAAGCCATTTAAGGGTAAAAAAGGGACTTTTTCACGTTTTTCACTGTAAAGGGTGTTTTTAAGGTTGTAGGAGTTGAGTATCTCAACTTTCTTATAGCGAATGTTCATCCCGGGAATCTACTGAACATTTTGCATAAAAACCCATCACAATCGGATCAACGGTATGGTCACGCAACAAACAAACAAACAAATATTTTTATATATTAGATATTATTGTTGAAAATCATATTATGCTTCTCTCTAATGGTGAGATTGTTGGAGAGACCTGGATGAATATTAAAGGAATCCTTGTTACGGTTGCAGATACGATATCGTATTAGGAAGAATGGATCAGTTTACAATTGATCATTTGTTGAAGAATGTGAAAACGTTAGAGATTAAATATAAATGTTATTATCTATCTCATTGAAACGAATATGTATAAATCCAATGGTCATCAAAGTTATACACAAAGAATTCGTCTAAAGATATGGATTACAGATATGTTTTAATAATAATAAATATACTGTTTTTTTTTTCTCTCTCTCATGAAATACGAACGAAATAGCATCATGTTTTTTTTTACTACCAACACACAGTAAAATTTAGTAGTTTTGTAATATTATGAATGCAATTAGGCAGAGACTATATGTACATGGTGTATTTCGTAGTTACAATGAAAACACACACACACACGCTGAAGTATGTTGAATGATAAGAGACACACGTTCACAGCGCATGGACTTTACATTAAGAGTTGGAAAAAGAGAAAGCGGGGCTGTCCCGGCTAATGTGTGGGGATTAAACCCGCCTGTTATCGTTGTAGTCTCTGTTTTGAACAGTGCAAATAGTGTGCATAGCTGAGTTTCAACAAATTAACAAGTTTGCGCGCGAGATACTAGACTTTTCTGCTAATAAATATACGTGTTGTTGTCTATGTATTATTGTAAAAATATAAGTAATCCGTCTGATAACAAGGGACGTAGGTAGCACAAGAAAGAGGTGGGAAAATAATATTAACCATTATTTAAGGGAGGTAAATTATACAGAAAATAGTTGTAGAACATAAGCTCAGGATAGGTATATATGGAGAGGTTATGTCCCCGCAGCCAAAAACATCCTTTCAATTTCTTTCTGCACCTCGTTATTGCTAGTCATTTAATCTAGTTTTAGTTACCTAGAAAAAAATGGTTCTTGGGCATTTCCTTGCAGCGGTGCCATAAAATGTAGTTACTAAACTTATGTTGATACTGTCCTTCTCAAAATAGCAATAAAATAATCGTAAATTGATTATCATTGTAGAAAATATAACCAGAGGTTACATAACTGGATAGGATTAAGCGGCAGAAGGTAATTATTTATATTTTATCCATGTGGAATTGCTTAAATTTTTATTTAATTTCTTACCTAATGTTTCTGCCATTTTCAGTGGCTTTCTTCATCTATCCATCCATCCATCCATCCATAGTAATTCTACCCGAAGGCAGGTCCTTCACTGCAATCATTGCATTTTCATGCTATGCTTGCAGTTTTACTAGGGAATTGTAGGTGTGGTAGCTTTCCGTTGCTTTCCACACCGGTGAAGGATGATGATGATGATGATGTGAAGGATGATGATGATGATGATGATGATAAGAATGATGATGATGGTGGCCTTATGATTTCGGGGACCGTTTGGGCCTTAAAATTTTTCCTCACATTTGTCTTACAGATGAGGAAAACCCCCGATAAAAACCTCACCCAGAAAAACTGCCCCGACCGGGAATCGAACCCGGCCCGCTGCGTGACAAGGCAGCACGCTACCTCGAGACCACAGCGGTGGACGCCTTCTTCATATAATATGTAATTTGAACCAGCCGTTATCTTCTACAAAAATATACTTCGGCTATGAAATGTTGTCATTATTTACAGTAATAAGACCAGTATAGCCTACGAGAATGAAACAGACTCATATTCTTGTAACACATGTAATTCAATGTGTGTCCTACAGGTGACACGACTTATGTATATTTATGATGAAATTAATGAGAGGATAAATAAGGACAACTCTGCAATATTAAACTAATAGTATATTAGAATGAGAGGTTGGGAAGAGGTTTTACAGGTACGAGGAAATAATTATAAAAACCAAGCGATAGCATGGTTTTTAATTTCCGAGATTCTGTATAACACTTGACAAACATGTGTTATACATTATGTTTTGCACGACGGTGTTTTAAAATAATAGGTCTAGATAATAGTAAAATATTTTTTTAAATATTTGCGTTCATTGCAAACAACTGACTGGCGTTTTAACAGTGTGGCAAATGTATACACGCTAAATGCCGAAAATAATTTAGTTGAGACTCAGCAGGCCGTGACACCAATCAATATAAAATGGCGACGCGTACAAATTTATTGTTTTATATTGTTTCATATCAGGTTCCGTTTATTTAAAATGCAGTGATTTGTTTGGTATAATGCGTATTAACACTACATTTTTATATAATTTTGTATATACATTGCACGTAGTATATATAAATTACACTGGATTTACTTCCCGCCCTAGGTAGGAAATTTGTAATATTACAGTATATTTATTTAGTTTTTTTACGTTGGCAATCCCGAAATTTAGGAAATTGAACTTTGAATCACGGTCGTCATTCCTGTAAGCACGACAGCACGTACTATCGTGCAAAAATAATGTTTTGTGGGATCATAACGTAAGTTCTAAAACAAAAGTAACATTTTAATGCAATAATGAATACAATGTTATATGGTACACAAACATGGTAATTAAAATGTAGAATAGTAAGTCAATTAAGTTCTGAAGAAATGGATTTTTGGAGGCGATCAGCTGGAGTTTCTAGAAGAGATAAAATAAGAAATACTGTTAATTAAGCAAAAGATTAACGTTTTCCCCCCAAAGGCTAGACCTTGTCGTGGTGGAGGGACTCAGTACCTAATGACCCAGACGACTAGATAGGAAGTCTGGTTTTTAACTAGCTTGCTATCTAGTAAGAGAAGAAGGGAAGCGAACTAGTTCCAACGCGGGAACCTCAACGGCTTCAGAAGCGGAAGAAGAATATTGTTCTCAACGATAAAGAAGGCGGAAGAGGAAACCTGCAAAGCTTTGGTTAGCAACCCGTCTAGGAGAATGAAACTTCGAAATAAATCCCCGATCCACTAGGGAATGTGGTTGTATGTCTGGGTTGGTAACCCGACCGTGTAAAAAATTTCCAAACTCATGCCTCTCACAGTGTTCAATGTAGGAAGGCCTGTGAAAATATGGACAGAACAACAGTGAGGCGGAACAGGCATTTTGCCTAGCCCGTGAAGTGAAGAAGATGAAGATGAATGTTCAAATTTCAATTGTGGATTTTATAAAAAAAAAAGCAAATAAAATGAATTGGACATATAAAAAGAATGACAGAAGACAGATTTCCATGAAGAATACTAGAATAGGTGTCACTTGGTAGAAGAAAAATAGGACGGTCATAAATTACGTGGATTGATGGTGTTTTGAGCAGGATGAGAGAAAAAAGGATTGGACGATGGAGACTGAAATGACAGAGAGATGTGGTGGAGAATGACAGTAGATTAATTGGGTGCAGGAGGATGTGAAGCAACTTGCTATATGTATTATTATTAAACAAAAAAGAGGGCATTACAAATTAATATAAATAAAATACGATATTTTACAATCAGTATTATTGAACAATATCTTACAGTGATGAATGACAAACATGTCATCAAGAAATTTATGCACCTAGGATCAATCTTAAAAAAATAAGGTAGATCACAATCAGAAATAGAAAAAAAATAGCAGATGGTCGAAGAGTAATTGGCATTCTGAACTCAGTTTTATGGAGTACAATAGTATATTACGATGCAAGGTTGGGAATTGGTATTTAAAAAATCGAGGAAAATGTTTAAAACCGAGTGATAGTGAAGTTTTTAATTTCCGAGATTCTGTAAAACACTTCACAAACATGCGTTGTACATTAGTTTTTGCGCGATGGTGTTTTCAATATAATAAAGCGTAGAAAAATAATAACATATGTTGAAAATATGTGCGTTCATTATAAACAATTGAGTAACGTTAACAGTGTGGGCAATGTTTATTAATTAAAAGTACAGGAGGCCGTGAGACCATTATTATTTATAAAATGACCGCAAGTACGTATTTATTGTTTTATATTGTTTCAAATAAAGTTCAGTTCATTTAAAATGCAGTGACTTGTTTCGTATTTTTCGTATATACATTGTACGTAGTATATATAGAGGGCAGTGGTTTTACTTCCCGCACGTGAATGTAAACGTAATATTACAGTATAGTTATTTAGGTTGGCAATCCCGAAATGTAGGAAGTTGAACTTTCAATCATGGTCGCCATTGCTGTAAGTAAGACAAAACGTACTAACGCGTAAAAACATAATTTACTGAACAAAGAACTTTGTCTACAAGTGTATCTTAGAGAATCAGAAACATGGACAATTATAAGGTGCCAAGCTGACAAGATATTAACAACAGAGATGGATTATAGGGGAAGCTGATTTATATCAAAATGTAAAATTGAAGAGTTTTGTAGAATAAATGACAATCTTAATTTTTTAATCGGCTTTTATTACAATATAAGATTGATACCATCTTCTATTCATCATGTCTTAATCATTGAAATCTCATGTTTGGAGTCATTCTTTAACAGATATGCGAGATATTTTTTGTAAGGAAGTTCACAGACTTAGGCACTCTTAATGCAGTAAGCCGTTGTTACATATTTTAATACAAAACATTTTGTTTAGTCCCAGACATTGGGGCACTTTTATCAGTATTGAGACATTTTCAGCTTCAATGTTCTTAACACAACAACACAAACAGAATAACTTCACTTGAAATAGATTTTTGGAGAAGAGCTGCAAGAAAATCTCGACTGGAAAAAATTAGAAATACGAAATTTAGAAAATGGATGAATGCAGTAAGAAATATAATGGATGCGATTGAACACAGAAGGATAAAATACTATGGACACGTACGAAGAATGCAGGATGGAAGACTACCAAAGGCCGTCTATGCATGGGAAATTGAAAGAAGGAACAGAAAGGGAAGATCAAGAACAACCTTGAAGAACAACATTCAAAATTCAATGAAGAAATTTGGTGTAACAGATGAAGACACAGAGGACAGAGAACGATGGAGAACTTTAATTAAGGGAAATTTATTAATGTTTGTTGCAATATGATAGTTTATAAGTCCGTAATCATTTGTATTTATTTATTCTTTAATTCATGTTAAATTACCAAGATTGGTTGGAGAAAACCTTCAATGATGATGACATTTTCAAAATGAATGATGAATGTTTTTAACAGAATTTCACAGCATACCAAGAACTTTGAAATGTATATTTTTGCACTACAGGCTGCTAAAGACAACAATATTATTTATAAAGATCCACACTCTTTCTTGCAAAAGATAACAATTAGGTACTCATTTTAATTCTAGTGTGTTCTTTGTTATAAGCATAGGACCATAAAATGTCTCAAAACTGATACAACAGCTCAGCACTAATAATAAATATCTTTAAGGATGTATAAAATATGACACCATACAATTTATTCTATTTTTCCTTACTTTAACCTTTCCCTTTGTAGGAACATTTTGGGCGACTCACGCTACCTGGATATAGAGCGACATGACCTATCATGTCACTCTGAATCACCTCATTCTTGGCCTATCTACTAGGCGCTTTCCCTCTAGTTTTCCTATAACGAGTTTCCACACCCTTCTTTCATTCCCTATTCATGCCACATGACCTACCCATCGAAGTCTACGAGAGTTACCGTAACTGTTCTTATTACATATTACTTCCAAAACAAATAATATAGTTCACTGTTATGTAGTCTCCTCAGTTCCCTCTCTGTTCGTCTCTCTTTGGTCCTAAAATTTTCGTAAGTACTTACTTCTCAAATACTCGTAACCTCTTATCCTCCCTTAAAATAATAGTCCGTGTTTCGCATCCATATAACTGGAATAATGACAGTTTTATATATTTTTCAATTTAACTTTTTTTAAATTTATCTAAAAGCACATAAAATAAAAAAAATATGTTCCGTCGTAAATTTAAAAACTATGTAAATATGTAGGAAAGTTAGATGTATAGAAGTAGAGAAACAATGCGACAGCGGTAAGTTTTATATCACATATTCTCAAAAAAGTACATAATAATCAAAGTATATCTTTATGGGATAACTAAATAACTTACAACTATTTAATAACTGAAACACAAGAAAATGGTTTGAAAATGTCGGTAGAATGAAAGAAGAAATAGTGACTAATAAAATGTTGATAGGCCTATACAGGGTGTTGCAAAAAACACCGATGACGGAGGTGAGGTAGTATATTGAGACATGTTGATAATTTTTAATAAGGTATCCATGTCCAGAAATGATGCGTTTTCACACGATGACTAGATAATTATGTCTAAAGATCGGCGTTAGTTCGACGGATTTGAAGACTCATTACTTGACAACACTTCAGGGGTACGAAACCTGTGATACGTGACTTCGCAACGGAATGTGGCTGCAACATGACGGAGCTCCAGCTCACTTCGATGCCAATGCGAGGAGACATTTGGTTACCATGTTGAGAAGAATAGTCCCATGGCCTCCGAGGTTATCTGATCTTAACCCTTTCGAATACTTTTTATGGGGGACATGAAACTGTCTGTTTATCAGACTCCAGTAGATTCACATATAGATCTTAAAACCCGAATCCACGCTGATGCAGAAATAACTAAAACGAGGCCAGGCGTATTTGAACGTGTGCGCCAATCACTACACAGCTGATGTTCGCTCTGTAATGAGATGGGAGGTAGATATTTTGAAACCTTGATATGACTGTGACAGTACTGTCAAGTATTGAGTCTTGAAATCCAACTAACGGAACTCTGGAGACATAATTAACTAGCCATAGTGTGAAAACGCATGAGCGTAACTCTTGAGAAGTTAGCTACTCATAGTGTGAAAATGCATAATTTCCGGACATGGGTACCTCATTAAAATCATTAACATATCTCAATATACCACCTCTCCTCCGTTTTCGGTGTTTTCTTGCAACACCCTATATAACCCACAATGACACACAAGCCGAGGACAAGCTGAATAATGAAGCCAACAACTATAGAAGCTGAAGAGATCAAAATTGTTCTAAATAATGATATATGATGACCTTTATAGAACGTCTATATTTGTAAGAATAAAAGCGTTTTAAAAGTGCGAGTGACCTGGGTTTGAAAAACTTATCAGTGGGTCAAAGGGATGTGAGAAAGGAAACGCTTTACGTTGCGTGTCTGGTTGTTTAAAAAAACGCACAGTTCTAAGTTAAAACTCCGTGATTTTAAACGCAGATAGATAAGGAAGAGATGTTTGGTGGCTTTAAGTTGGCCAACTTGATTTATCACGGCTCGAGGCGGAATTTGATTGTCATGTTATTTGCTGTTTTCCCCAGAGGTTTGCGCCACTATGCATTCATCTTTTTTTTTCTGCTGTCCGACACGACATTCCCTCGTTTTTTATAATACTGGTCTCACCCCAACCATTTTTATTAGAGAAATTTTAATGCAACTTTATTATTTATTTTACTTGTTAATTTGATTATTTTTTTTATACTATTTGGCCCAACTTTTGATTTTTGTTAAATTACAATTAAATTATATTCAACATATACGTATTTAAAATATAAAAACACGCTATCACTTTTACATTTGCGGTAACATATCTAAGATATCTTATGATTCCTTTAAAAATCAGAGTAATGTTGGAAATGGAAGAACAAATTTAACATCTCTCTTTAGCAGCTAGGATAACACTGACGAACAAAAAAGAAACTTTTTTTTTGTCTCAGAAAGAAAAATATGTGATTCTGATTGTATTGTTTCTCCTGAATTCAAATATGATATCGCTTTTTCTCCATCGCGCAAGGTTTCCGAAAGACAGGCATTTATAATTTCAAACACTTTCATATTTTCCACATTCGTAACTACACAATATTCGAACATTCGGACTCACTTAGAAAGTAAGAAATTACGATTTTCTGCTATATTTCGCCTGTGGAGCATCCCTCTTGATGGTCCAACAATAATCGGCCAGCATATTAGGATTCCATTTACCTTGATATCTCTTTTCATAGGTGAAACCATTTGAGTTAGCTCATTTTGGTTTATTTTATAACGGACAGATGAAAAAAAATTATAAAATTAATTATTTAAATCCATTAATTGAAATTGAATTAAAAAAAACTGTGGGTGATGGAGAAATTCCGAATATATATTTGAAAACACGATAAAAAAACTGTATTAAGTACAACTATTGGTACTCTTGAGACAAAAATCATGTTGACCAGTGTTATTAGATCCCAATTAAAATATGAGCGTGAAAGGGCTGAACATTTTTATTCAGATGCTTCTTTATTCAGTCTGAAGTTTCTTTTACGTTCCGCAAATGTACAAAATGGGACATGCACCTTTAATTTCCTCTTGAAGGAATTCATACTGATGATTTTTAAGCCTTAAAAATCAATCGAGTTTATACAAGCGAACGTCGGATGTAGAGGTGAGTAGGAACTAGAAGGGAGTACAATACCATCAGAAGATGAATAAAAAAAATGATAAGTTAGTTATAGGCTAAAGGAACGGAAATTGCGAGTTTGAAAATGAAGTTCCTAGGAAAATTTTTGGACCAAAGAGAGATGGACAAACAGGTAAATTGAGATGACTACTTAACAGTGAACTACATGGTTTTTATAGGAAGCCAGATATAATTAGAATAGTTAAGTTTCATAGACTGCGATGGACAGAACATGTGGCACGAATAGGAAATGAAATACATACATGGAAGCTTCTTGTAGGAAAACCAGAAGGAAAACGCCCAGTTAGTAGTCCAAGAATGAGGTGGGAGAATAACATTAACTATGATTTGAGGGATGTAGATTATACAGGATATAATATTGGAAAACATTAGCTCAGGATAGGATATATAGAGAGCTTATGTCCGCGCGGCCGTGAATCTACAGGTTCGATAGTGCCAGTGGGTGTTAGTTATAGGCTAAATTTTCAAATAATTGACTGCATAATCATCATCCTCATCCTCAAATTATGGTTAATATTATTAATCCATTTCATTCTTAGTCTATATAGTGGGAGCTTTCCCTATGGTTTTCTTATAAGAAGTTTCCTCACCCATCTTACAATTTTTCATTCATGCTTCGTAACCTGTTCATAGCAGATTACGAGACTAAACTCATATAGCTCACTGTTGTTGTTTTTATCCATCCATATTTCTGTGTCTCTCTTTGGTCCAAAACAAATTATCAAGCAATTCACTCTAAAATACTTATAATTTTCTCTTCTTTCTTAAAGAATATCCTCTTGTAATTTGTAGTTTAACATTTTTGAGAGCCGTTGCGCAGTCTTCCTAATAAAGAGTAATTAGAATTGGAGGATGGCCCAGAAATTATTATTCCTATTACTTATTAATCCGATTTACCCCTTTTTTCAGATTGTCATTAAATACCTTCAAAGGAAAAATTAATCATTGATGAAAATAGAACACATTTATTTATTTACACATTGTCAATGTTTACACATCTTTCTGTGCCTAAAATTTCATTTTCTCTTCTCCGCTTGTCCCTATCTATTAACCCCAGTGTCCTCCAGACCTCTTGTTTTCATCTCAGTTCTGATTTCGTGCATCCGTAAGTTTCGGGGTCTTACTTTCTTTCTACTTCCAGGTGGACATCATTCCAATATTTTTTCTGGGCAATCTTTCTTCTTACATTCGTCTAACATGTATACACCAATTTAACTGCTTATATCTTGTATATCTATTATCGAATATTTAATATTCATTTTTTCTCAAATTACTTTATTAATTTGTTTATTTTTAATGTTCAATATCTTGCTCTTCTCCCCAAGAAATCCATTTCCACCGACGTAAGTTTTTGTTTTTTGTTACTTTAGCGGGGGTTCTACTGAAGTTTCGGAGCTTGGATTCATAGTTTGTTGGGCACGAATTTCTTATTTATCACTTGCTATTTCAAGACCCGAACTAACTGCATTTTCTCTACAACGTACAAAAAGAAAATCTTCTGTTTCTTTCAATATTTTCAGAGTTGAAACTATGTTTAATATTTTTATGCGCCTCATTCCTATTTGTTATTCTTGTTTATAGAATCAAAAAAATTTAGGTTTAACATATTTTAGTGCCGTTTATGTTTTTAATGTGATTCATATATTTTATATCATCATCAGCAGCAGCATATACCATGCCTTATTCGAGTACTTTACGATTTAACAAAGATGGAGGAAAATTGAACATTATAGCACAGTGCGTTGTAATATTCACAAAAATGGACTCAATTTTTGCCAAAAAGTGAATAATACGTAGCAAACATGATTAATAATTTTACATATGGACAAGGAAGGGTAGTCAATAAACTTGTGTGATTGGAGGACACGTTCAAATACGCCTGGCTTCGTTTCAATTATTTCTGTAGCAGCGTGGATTCAGACTATACGATCCATACATGTCTCTACTGGAGTCTGGTATACAGACTGTTTCATGTCCCTTCACAAAAAGTAGTCGAAGGGGTTAAGATCAGGTGATCTCGGAGGGCTTGGGACTGGTCCTCCACGACCTGGATACGTGGTATCCAAATGTCTCAAGTAGTGTGGATAAAATTTCCACTACATATGTGTGGTTATCGAGGTCAATTTATGTGTGCGTTGACCCTATGTCAAGTGCTGAGTCTTCAAATCCTTCGAACTAACACTGATCTTGAGACATAACTTTCTCGTCATAGTTTTTTGTTTGAAAACGCATCATTTTCCGAACATAGGTCAAGTAACGTAAAGTAAATTCCCCACTACAGGCCTCCGGAGTCCCTTGGGGTAGTGGGGGGTTCAAGCTCCCACTTTTTCTGGACCAATCGGCACTTGATGTCAGCGGCGGTTTGTCAGCCCCCTGCGTGACAGCCGACTTTACCCCAGAACAAGCGTCTGGTACTCATTTCCGTTAGAGGCTGAGTCGACCCCAGGGCCATAGTGCCGCCATAAGGTTTTGGTCAGTTTAAAAATCCCGACCCCACCGGGACTTGAACCCTCGACCTTCCGGCTTGTAGCGCAGTGCCTTAACCACTACGCTACGAACATAGGTAGCTTATTAAAAAACGATCGACATTTCTCAATATACTACCTTCACCTCCGTTGTTGGCTTTTTTGTAACGCACTGCATATATTTTTAATGATGGAATTTTACATAGTTCATCATCATCATCATCATCATCAAGAATCACGGACTAAGCCCATGTGGCTTGTTCCGGTCTCATAGATTCTCATTCAAAAGTTGGATCCATCTCTTCTTCGGTCTACCAATATTCCTGCGTCCTTTTGGTTTGTATTTAAGCATAGTTTTGGGAATGCGATCATCTTCCATTCTTTGAACATGTTCTTTCCATTTTTTCTAGATTCTGTTATTCTATCTAAGAGTTTAAAGATATTTAGCTCATTTCTAATATCTTCACTTCTTCTCTTATCTAGAAGTTTGCAACCAGCCACACTTCTCAGAAATCTGATATCAGCTGCTTCTATGATCTTCTCTTCCCTTTTAGTTAAAACCTAAAATTCATTACTATACAATAGTAAGGGAACTGCCACTACTTTATAAAATTTTAGTTTTGTTTCTTTTCTTGTGCTTTTAAATATCCTTTTGATTGTTATTTTTTTTAATACCTGGGTTATGAAATCTCCTATTTTAAAAATGAAGATCTATTTAACAAACTTATTAAATTTTACATAGTTTGAAATAAAATTATGTACATTGAGAGGATTGGAAATGAAAAAAAAATCAGTAAGCCCTCATTTTTAATCCATGTAACGTAAATAACAATTTAAGGAATTTGTCATGGAAGAAGTTTTATGTAAGTAATGGAGTGTATTTGGCAGTAACCTATATTAGCGATGAGTTATTGTGGACATATGTGTGTGGTTACAGCGCCCCGGGGTGAATAACGGCGGGGGTGCGAGGTCACGCAGTTTGTTCTGCAGGGGTGCAGAGATAACGCAAGATGTAGCGGACAGTTACATTCATATAATTGTTTTTATTGCAACGAACCCTCAAATTAACACAAATGAGAAACCACAAAATAAACATAAACGACATGTCCATAAAAATAACGCGCCTGCGCAATTTAATGCCAGTTACCATATTTCTCTCTTAGAGTTAGGTATTTTACAATTACAGCTTTGACATTTTTATGCTTGGGCAACAAACTAGAAATATTTAAAAGTATGTGTTCTACAATGGCGTAACAGGTAAATGTTGGGGCAATGAGTAATGTTAGCCTCTCCTTTGTAACAAGTTACTAGACCTAGTTGATTTAGTTATAAATATTTCCCTAAATCATGCATTAGCGTAGTTGGTTAAGGCAACATGCTACAATCCGTAAGGTTCAGGGCTCGAGTCCCGATGTAATCAAGATTTTTAAACTGACTCATACCTTCTGGTCACAAAATGACCCTAGGGACGACTCAGCTTCTAACGTAAATGAGTATTACACTCTTGTTCTGGGGGTAAATGGGGCCGTCACGCAGGGCTGATAACGCGGCTGACATCAAGTGCCGATTGTCTAGAAAAAGTGAGAGCTTTAACCTCTTACAACCCTGTTATGAATACATAGAGTATTTTATGTAGATATTTAATTATTTTATAGATTGTTTTAATTATTCAAGCAAAGTCTGTTGAAATAAAGTTTTAGACATGATAGAGTTCAGAACAAAGTTTCCTTGCCTAACTGTAAATCTCTACATTTAGTTTATGGAATGTACTGCTGTTAGGGCTGTGGTATTTAGTATAGTTAGACAGTGGAAATAGGTCAAGTTGAGTATATAACCCTGGGGAAGTGAGGGTCTCGTGTCTGTCTGGCTGTGAGTGAAAACCAGAGGTGCCGGGTGAGTAAGCTACCATTTTTCTTAATGTGTGTTCTGGATTTTTGGAAGGGAATCAAGTACAATTAACTATTTTAACACTATATTTTCAAAACGGATGTAACAATTTTAAACATGTAGATTAGGGTAGATTTATTATCCCACATCTCCTGCTCAAACTCAAGGAAGTTAGATGTAAGGTTTTATAATATAAGCTAGATTAGGTATTTAGGGCTAGACACTTAGGTTTATTTGTAATTTATTCTCTAGAAATAAAATAGTTAAAATAAGAATTCATTTGTTTAATTCAAAACACGTAAGCGTATATAACTGTACATCCTCATACTAACGCTCGGCTAGTAAAACATGCTACTAGATTTTCCAAGTCCCGAAGGTCCTTTAAGCCTAAGAAAACCAGCGGTTCATAATAAACCCCAATGGTCTCCTATGGCATATAGTGGGAACACTTTACTTTTATTTCCGTAAAGCTGTCAAGAATGGTATGCGGTCAACATACCTACCCAATGAGACATCTAGCAGGCAACTAATGTATTACTAGGATGAAGAAGGTCGGTAAATTTTGCTTAGAGGTCACATTATTCAAGCTTAAGGTTCTTCTATGAGCCTTGACATTTTCAGACTCGAGACACAAGTCTTAAAGCCCCTCCCGGTGGTCTAAAAAAATCCAACGACCCCGGCCGGATTTGAATTCGCGACCCTTTGGATCAGAGGGCAAAGAACATAATCATTAGTCCACCGCGGCCGTCAATACAAGTAGTAAGAGTTAAAATTCATGATTTGTTATCTGATAGAAAGGAGACGAATTTCATAAAATTGATAATTTGTTGAAAACAGCCAACAGAAAATAATACGTAGCTATAAATCTAACAAAAGTGAGTGGATTATTTTGTGGCTGATAAGGGAAGACTGTTGAAGAATCACTTGACAATGGCTCGATTTCATGACCTTGCCTAGTACAGAGTGATTCAGAGATATGGCTATACGTTTGATCGCATTTTCTGACAAAAATATTATTATTAAAGGAAATATGATGTTACCATTGGAAAGGGAATCCTTCAAATTACAACAGAACAAAACAAAACAAATCACTGCTCACGTGCAGCTTGGCAGGTTGATTTTTGTGGGCTAGCGTCGAACGCCTCCACAATTCTCTTCGTTGTTTCTGCATCCGTGCTAATGCGAGGCCTTCCAGGTGGTTTGATTCTCTTCATCCTTCCCGTTTCCAGCAGTCGTTTTCCTCCATTTCCCACAGTTGACGGCTGCAATGCTACGTTAAACTCACGTCTTCCCCATCTTGCGGCCTCACGATCATTAGCATACGTTATTTCCCATGCAGCAATTGTAATTTGCTGTTGCAGATTCAACGTCATTTTGACTAATGACGTAAGTTCTACACTGTTTTATTTTATTCCATTGTTGTAATTTGAATAATTGCCTTTCCAACGGTAATTTCATAGTTCCTGTAATGGTAATATTTTCATCACACAACGCGATCAGACGTATAGCCATATTTAGGATTCACCCCGTACACATATTGTACATTTACTTTCTTACAACTCAAAGAAAGCATACGTGATACTGACTTCGAGGTTATGTTCTAGACAAGAGATAATTTTAACCTTATTGACAGTGCAATATATGTTACATTTCCCAAGATATTACAAATACCTTTATTAATTAAAAACGTGCTATTGCAATATGTGTATTGCATGTTATATAGAAAGAGATTATTCAGATGATTATATATAATCTGTTTATATTTTACACAATGAATCATTTTGATTACTTTCTTGTCTGATTTTTGTGTTTATTTATTTTTTCTAGTCTAGAGTGTCCAGTTGAAAGTCTTAATTCATTTCCAGTGTTCACTGTATGCCTAACACATATTAAGTACAAACCTATCTAAATTATATCAACTCATATAGGCTCTGCTGGTTTACTAGCTACTGTGCACGTCTCCATATCCGAGGTTCGTGAGTTCAAATCCATGTTTTTTTTGGATACAAAGCAAAGTGATAAAATCAGAAAGTTTTGCAAGGAAAATAACAATTATTATAACATCAATAATAATAATAATAATAATAATAATAATAATAATAATAATAATAATAATAATAATAATAATAATAATAATAATAATCATGAACAAATTCGTTTTAGGCCATGTGGCCTGTACGGTAAACCTAGCGAAGATGGTCTTGATCTTTCCACCGATGTTTTGGTCTTCCTTGGTCTCTATGTCCAGTTGGGGTATATTGGAATGCCAATAATAATAATAATAATAATAATAATAATAATAATAATAATAATAATAATAATAATAATAATAATAATAATAATAATAATAATAATAATTTATTTAACCTGGCAAAGTTAAAGCGATATCTTCCACTCAATCAGCGAATAATAAAATCATAAAACATTACATACTTATAATTTTAAAATATTATTAAAATATAGAGCAAAGAAAGGACAAAGCGTATGTGACCTAATACTAACAAAATATGGAATCAAATGAAGTAAGAAAAGTTTCTAGATGAATATTTATAGGTGTATACAAAATGTTGAATGTAGTTGTTATGCAGTAGTGGGCCAACTTTCATTGTGTGGAATTTAAGGTATCAGTTAATTTGAATTTAAATAATGATAGGAAACGAGGATTTTTTTTTTTGATAAAATCCGAATTCAAGTAAAAATCTATAACGAGACTTCCTTTGAGTAGGAAAATGAAACCGCACATTACCAGGCGTTTATTTATGGAACGTAAATAATTTCGAACTTGGAGAAAAAAAATGTCATTTTACAACATTTTTGAAAGTCGGTAGGAACAATTAAGCTGTTAAATAGCGTCTTTAAACGAAATACTATCTAATAAATTCTTTGATGAAAGGATCGATATTTTCTTTTCAGAGGCTTCTGTACTTGAACTAGAGCTTTCTTTTTTCTTTTACATGTTGCAAATCTACGACTCAGGACCCACGGTTTTAGATCCTTCCCTAGGATAAATTTGCGGCCTAAAAAAAAGCCATGCTCTCTAGACGGAGCTGTAAAACTTGGAACCAGAGGCAAGTATAGTAACCACCAGTCCACCAGGATTAAGTCTTTTCGTTCTCTGATAATGATAAACTGATTAATTTTTATTTAATTATATAAAATCTGTTTACAATTACATATAAGTTTTCACTTGTTCAGCAAAATATATATTATAAGGCCTACTTTATTATTATTATTATTATTATTATTATTATTATTATTATTATTATTATTATTATTACCATTATTATTATTACCATTATTATTATTACCATTATTATTATTACAATTATTATTACAATAATAATAATATTTCATCATCATCATCATAGTACATTCACGAATTTAGGCCATTTGTTGACCTGTATCGGCCTCAAGAGAGAAACACCATCCAGAAGTCTTTTGAGTGGACGTCCTGGTCTTCTTCTTCCTGCAGGTTGATATCTTAACATTTGTTTGGGTATTCTGTGATCTTCCATTCGATGAAACTGAATAATAATATTTATTATAATTATTAATATTAGTGCAAATGAAAATTGGTCTCTTAACCGTTCAGGCAGAAGGAAAATAGAAACTGCAGAAATGAAGTTCCTACGTTCAGTAGCGAGTGTGACAATTTTGGACAAGAAAATAAGTGAGGATATTAGGAAGGACTTAAATATTTTTAATTTAACAAATAGAATTGACAACATGAGAAACAACTGGTATGAATATGCCAAGAGAATGCCTACAGATAGAATCCCTCAGCTGTTACTAAGGTACAAACCAATAGGACATACAAATGTTGGGCGCCCATTTACTAGATGGGAGGATTCATTAAATCCCACTTGATGTGAAAACAGGTCAAAAGGCCTAATTTCATGAAGCAGAAGAAGAAGAAGATTATTGTTATTATTATTGTCCATCTTTTCTCGGGTAAGGTTGTTGCTCGTTTGCAGTACTGGGTTTGATTTTAGGGGTTTTCTTCGCCTATAAATCAAATATCAAGAAACTTTAAGGCCAAATGAACCCCAAACATCATCTGGCATCACTATCATCCATATTCATCTTAGCCTTGTTTACTATGACTGTAAGGGCGTATCATATCTAAAACTGTAAAGTTTTTCTGAGAGGAGGCTCCGGCATTGAGCTGATCAGTTATTCAGGGAGGCCCACCATATCCTTATGTTCTAGAAGTTTCAAATAATTTTCGGACAGCTTGAGCCCCTATGAAGTCAGAGTAGCGTGCGATTTACAGGATTAACGAGACAGTAAACTAAGATATATATATATTATAACTGTATTTTTGACATTTGGCAATGAAGGCAAATATAATATGAAAGAAAAAATGAATACTTGAGTCGGGATTTGAACCCGAGTCTATAAATTCTGTACGTTTAGCGCTCTAACCAACTGAGCTACTCAATATATCCAACAAAACATACATTTTTTCTTATATATGTAGTATTCTCAAACCACACAAGAGGTCGTGGGAAGACGTTCCAACTACCATCTAGCGGCCACCATAACAAGTAAGCAATTTTTTAAAGAGAAATATTTACTTTATAGCAGTGACGCTTGTATATTTAGATGTTATAACCGTATTTTTGACATTTGGCAACGAAGGCCAATATAATATGAAAAGAAAAATGAATGCTTGAGTCGGGATTTGAACCCGAGTCTCTGAACTCGGTACGTTTAGCGCTCTAACCAACTGAGCTACTCAAGTATTCTAACAAACACAACATAAATTTTTCTTATATATGCAGTATTCTCAATTCACACAAGAGGTAGTGGGAAGACGTTCCATCTAGCGACCACCATAACAGGTAAGCAATATATATATATATATACAGAGAGAGAGAGATAGATAGAGAGTTACAGCCTATTATTATATTTATAAATAAACATGAGAAATTCAGCAAAAGTCTCGTCATTTGGTTTAAACAATGTCTTTAGTTGTTTTACTGGGACTGGGTGGGCAGACTGCCCTTAACACTGCGACCTAAAAGATGGACCTATATTGAGCTATTCCAGCATTATGGAAATTACTGGAATCAAAGTCTACTCTACGGTGTAAAGTCGTCTTCTAGGTCCGACACATCAGGTTCTACTCCCATGACCCATAACGTAATTTCTGGGCTGGGCTCGTGGATGCGAGGGAGGACAATCCTCCTGCTTTCTCTTCCGCCATTTTTTATTATTCAGGCTCGGAGTAGTGATGTAATATCCCGGTAGGCTCACCCCACTATATTACCGAAATAAAATAGTTCCAACACCTATTGATTGACAAACTAGTTTGTTTTTTTATATGAGATGATGTGAGAGTGATATGAAATGAGAAGTGAATTATGTAAGGGAGAAGGAAGGGGGAATGGAGAGTATTGGTGGGATGAAATCTGGGAAACGGGAGATTCCCGAGAAAAAGCGAAGATTCCGGTAGGCCTATAAGCCACCACGAAAACCCATCAGAAATCTCTAGGATTCGAACCTGACATCCAAGTCGGTGAAGTGGTTTAAACAAGGCATGTTAAATTACAGTTATTTCTGTTGCAATACAGTATAACTGCATCCACCGCCTAGTAACAACAAGTTAATCAAAATATCTAGTGCCTAGGGAACCCTAGTTATGTTTTGCTTTGTGAATTCAACATACCACTGTAGGCGCGATTGTCAGAATTTCTGAATGGTTTTGGAATTTTGGATAGCAAGTGCACAAGTTTGCCGCACTGTGGCTCGCTGCACAAGTTTGAACATCAACCCCAAGGGAGAACACTGACCGCTCTAACCACCCTACACAATAACTATCAACAAACACTGTGCACTAAATACTTAATGAGAATTCTAATATCTTTGCGAATTCCAGCCCCTTGTTTCCTACATTGCGAACTCTATAACAAAATCCATTTATCGATTCTTCAGAGAAATTTGAGCTTCATTTATTCTATTACTTCCCAGTAAAAACATCTCTGAATTCCTGTTTACATTCCACATCACCTTGCATTTATTTAATTCCTTAAATACAAATACTTTGTGTTTATATTTAAGAATTATGAAACAAAGGAATAATAATAATATATTATGCAAGAGATAAGAAAAGGAATGATTGAAAGAGGAATAAACGATATGGAATAGATGGTTATGGATAAGTGGAGATGATAGATTAAACTTCAACGCATAGAAGTACGAGTAAAATAAGAAACATAAATAATAATGACAATTTAACTCATGCCACAAATGCTAGTCAATGACCAATCACGTTTCAATGAATGTTGTTTTACAACCAATGACAGTCGTGTTTCACCCCACCCTTTATCGATTTCTCTTTATCAGCTCTGCTTTTGTGATAAAGAACTCCTCCTTTTTAATGTTCTGAACAGGTCGAAGCATTATTTTTCTCCAACAAATACATTGAATATAGCAAATAATGAAAATATTCCTTGATTTTACTGAGTTGTTTACTAAAAAATAAATAAATAACCCGTAATGTTGATTATGATATATAGTTTGATGTGTTTCATTATTTCTCCATTTGGGTGCACTCTTACAATATTGCGATCTTATTTGGCAATAAATAATATGATCAAACAGCTGTGAATGAACGTAACCTCACATTTCTGATTTGTTTTCAAACATCGCCGTTTACATTAAATATATAAATATTTTAAAATAACTATAGTTAAACAATGATTTGTGAGTAAACAGCTTAATTTTATTCGTTAAATAGTCCTAACAAATGTCACTCTTGATTTCCAAATTCTCTAGATAAATTGGAAATCACTCGTGGCATTACTTATGATAATAATTTACATCACGATAGTTCTACATTACAGTAGGAAAAGGATTTTGAGGTGCGGAACCTTTCCACAAATATAGCTGTTATCATACCAATAGTTGAATATATGTACTTGGGGGATGAAATAAAGCGAAATATACAAAATGTGTTGCACCGTTTCGTGAGATTACTACATTTCTCCCCCCTTTTCCTTCTTTTTTTTATGCTTCAGCACCTTTTCCTCCACTCTTCTCTACTTATTTAAAAAGATTGGGCAGAAAATGTATTTTTTTTTCTTGAACAGTTTTTTAAAATCTCAATCAGAATAATATTAAATAAATATTACAATTAATTTATGTAATGTATACCCCAGAAACTTTGGCAAATCTGAAGTGTGAAGTCAAGAATAGTAAATATTTTTTCTTTATACAATGTCCCAGATTGTCATTTCTACATTTCTGGTGTTTTCTCCTGACAATGGTGTAATTGTAATCCACTTCTGAAGTTGGGGCGCCTAGAAGGCGTAGTTATGTTACCCCGACGATATGTTGGGTGATAACGATAATGAAACACCAGGAGAGTTCTTAATCTAAACTTAACCTAAATTCTAGACCATGGGCAACCACTCCCTTTAAGAAAAAATTCCTATGGTTTGACAGGGAATCGAACCCGGGACCTCATGAACAGTAGTCAGAAACGCTGAGCGTTAGCCAGCCTATGATACAATAAATATTAAAATATAAATTCATATAAAGCAGCAGTAATTTATTTAATAATAATATAATTGCGCACAATCGAACTGGAAATTTGCACAATTGCACAGTAATAATTTATATCCAAGCAACAATGGCCAATATTCAGCTGTGAAATCAAATTTAAATTTCAACAGTTTTGCTTTAACAGTTTAAATTAAGTTCAGTTAGTACTGGCAATAATTTAACAGTTTTGTATCTACAGACTTGTCGTTGGCTGTGTTTTACTAGCCTGAACCACAACTTATTTTTTATTAGTATTAAAACTGGTGTTTGACAACAATAACATGGCGAATGCTAAGAAGGATAAGTTGTATCCACTTTCAGAAGAATTCAAAACGCAATTTATTGAAACTGATTGCATCATTCTTCGATGTTCCATCTGCGATGTAAATATTGCAGTAAACTAAAGAACTAGGAATTACCTCTTATGGACTCTATAAATAAGAAACAAATTGGTGCAAAATGATGCGCATATTATATAAACTGAGTTCATTTAATTATTTTAAACCATAATTCAATCGTTTCAGCAGCACCTTTTTTGCACCATTTTATATGTATTTTCAGAACCTTTTTCACCTTTTTACGACCAAAATTTGCACCTTAAAATCCATCCCCTGATAATTATAATGATAAATATGTATGTGTAATAATAATAATTTACGTAAGGATATTTTGTACAGTATAGTTATAGTATTTTATTCCAAAGCATTCGCAACCCTTTCTCGTTTCTTAAATTATAAGAGATTATGTTTAGCATCAAATTAATAAAACTATAAACTTTTACTTTAACATCCTCTTTACCACTGTGGGCTAGTAGTAATGTCGTTGGTTAGATATAGCTGGCTCGGCTGAGATTTTTTCGGGGTTTTTCCTCATCTGTGAGACAAATCGTTTGCTTAGGACCAGGTTGTTCTAACTCCGTTTTTTAATGTTTTAGCTCAATTATATTTTAAATACTACCTGATTCAAAGCAATAGCACTCTTTTGAGGAAAGTGATGAACATTTTATCACCACAAAATGTTAAATTTTATGTGTTAAATTGATATAGAAGAGGAGTTAGGACATCAGGGATACAAAAAGTTTTTTTAAGTGGGATTAGAATAACTTGGTTTTATGCAGGCGAAAATGTCAGGAATATTTTAAGGCCCAGGCAGCCCCCAAATACCATTTGGCTATCGCAATCATCAATACAATATTCATCTTGTTTAGTATGAGTGTGTTAGTAAATGGCGTCCTGGTTTTAAATGTTAGTGGTTGGTCTTTATAGGTGGCCTGGTATTGAGTTTATTACTCATCCAGAGAGACCAGTCCATATCCCTGTGTGTGTGGTGTGTGTGTGTGTGTGTGTGTGTGTGATCAAGAGTTTGAAATCCTTTCACAACAAGTCGTATCTTGTAAAGCCAAGTCGCTTGGAGCATGTAAAAGTATTAATAATGGAACAGATTAAACTAAGTTAATTAAAGAAAGAGAAGACAAGAGCGAGAGAGAAGGGAGAG